>QGSO01000404.1:498339-656331 GCA_011037825.1 Carya cathayensis | reverse complement strand
GCACATGGACCTATGCTTATATATATAAACAACAAATAATTTTTTGAAATTGCTCACAGCAAGTCATATCTAAAACAATTTCCTCAAATATCACCTAGAAGAAAAATGTCTCAAACCACCAAATTTGCCATGAGATTCCTCAAGCTAACATAGAAATAGTAAAGCAGTGAATAATAAAATGCTTAAACAACAAACAATTGAAATGAAATTGCTCATAGCAACTTAAGAACAAACAAGAAGTCCAAACTCAGCATAGGTCCATGCCCAAATAACAAACAATTTTTTGAAATGCCAAGTACTTGGATTGAAAAAGAAAAGCATGTCGAGATGCATAGCTCTAAGAAGTCAAAAAAGTAATACAGAGCACAAGCCATGACAGATTGTTTGTAAACAGATCCAATTGAAATGCCAAACCCTAGAGCATTGCCGCAAGGACACGGGATCAAAAATACACATTTTAGTGGCCAAAGTTAGATCCAAATGTAAGGAAAAGTTATATAGAAACATATGCATCAGATTCAACCATGGGAGAGGGATTTATGTGTAAAATCGTGCGCTGGAGAGGATAGAGTCCAGCCATAGGAGGGGGCTTCAGTGAGTAAAATTGTGCGAGAGAGGAGTCCAACTTACATATATTCGGGCCAATGAAGAGAAACCACTGTCAATGGTGGCAAATGGTATGACAGAGGGCAACGTCGAAGAAGACAATCGAGAGTGGAGAGAGAGGAACACGCAAGACCAACAACCCAAAAGGGATGAGAAAAGAGATTGGGGATGTACAGTGGTTCCCCAAATATGGGGAACTACTGTATCTCTCCTAAATCAAAATCCTAAAATAGGGAATGAGGTGGGAGGGAATTTTTTATGTTCTCCCTAAATTTTTTCCCAAAATTTGTGAATAACAGTGGTTTAGGGCATCAGATGGAAATGCTCTAAACCCCCTAAACTTTAGGGAATAAATTTAATTTTTTTTGACAAAAGTATCTCTCCATCCCGTTCCCTATTTTAAAGAAAAATTTCAGGATGTGAACAGTGGCTCCCTATATTTGGGGAGCTACTGTTCATCTCTAAATCACTATATATATTGTTTATTCTAACAAATAAAATAAATTCTTCTTCTAATCATCTACACTTTTTTTCATACTCGTTTTATTATAGTTGAAATTTGAAAAATGGACTACTTGTGAAAATATGATTTTTTTAAATATTATTATTACAAAAGCACTAATTTTAAAAATATTATCATTTAGAGAGATGAGTAGTTTTAAAAAAATTGTTACAGATGAAAAATTGAAAATATGAGTACAACAAATAATGAAATAATTACGAAAATGTGAAAAACATAAGTTAAAAAGTTTTCCTCTGATCATTCCTAGACAGACAAGAAAATGAGTAGTTAAATATGTACATATAAAGGAGTAGAAAAAATAATAAAGAAAGTATAGAAAATGATTATTTTAATAGAATAGAGAAAGAATAGGGAGATATATATGATGTTTTTGAAAGATGAGTAAAATTTAAGAGAAAATTTTAAAAAGTATATTTTTTAATTAAATTATAGGAAAATTTATGAAAAAAAGTCAATGGAAATGCTCTCGATAGTTCAGATTTGGAAGTCTAAAATTTAAAGACGTTGCTATGCCCACAGAAGATTTCTACCGAAATCCTCTACCGTTCAGTTAATTTTTTTTTAAAAAAATTTCTTTCACCATTTTTTAAAACTATTTAGAAAATTTTATTTATAAAAAAAATCACATATTCATTTAAAAATACTTACTTAATCACTAAGTAAAAAAATAAAAACAAATTTCATTAGAAAATCCTTTGTAAAACTAGTGTTTTCCATAATTGAAATGGGGAGAAATGATAGTTGCAGTCGTGGTTGTGCAAGCGCCGTGTAGTTTTTTTGAAAAAAGTGAATTAATACGAGACTCACATGAAAAAAAAAACTAACTTTTTAATTGTGGACCCAATTCTTTTTCAAAATGATTGAGTCGTTTTTGCACATTCCACGATTGTATGTAGCATTACTATTCAAATGGGATGGGAATTGGGTCCACATGTGTCGTGGCAAACACAAACAAGCTAAACATAGACACCAGACGGAGAGAGAATGGTAGGTAAGGGTGTAAAAAAAAGACCGGTAAACCGGACTAGACTAGACCAAAACGGTGGGATTGGTCTGATCCCAAGTTTGGTTCGGTCCAGTACCGGTCTTAAAATCGGTCAAAATCGGTCTTGTTCGGATTTTTCTTTTCTAAAACCGGATCGGACCGGTTTATATATATTTTTTATTTTTTTATTGCATATAATTTTTATATATAATTATATATAAAATAGTTTTGGATTATATGATAAATTACTAATTAATATAATATTAAATTTTAAAATTTTATGTCATTTTGTTTATTGTATTAATAGTTATACTAATATTATATAGTACATATTAATATTTATACTAATATTATATCACTATATATTATAATATACTATAATATATCACTATATTATATATTATAATATATTACTATAGTCTATAATACAATTATAATATATATTATAATATATTACAATATGTTATCATTATAGTATTATATACTATAATATAATATACTATATTATATAATATAGTACATTAAAACAGGAAAATCGGACCGAACCGGACCGGTAACCGGTAAAACTGGAGTATCGGTTTAGGAGGGTAACTAGTGCGTAATCGGTTTCAAAAAATACAAAACCAGTACATACCGGGTAGGTCATAAATTTTGTCCAAAGTCGGATCGGTTACAGGTAAGGGCAAAATATCATACGAGGAGAGAAATTTCAGGAAATAGTGCTTCTTTTACTAGAGTATAGAAAAATGGCTATAAAATGTCTAGTGTATATAAGTTAGATTTAGATAAAGCTTACAAGAATGGAACGGTTAGACTTCCCACCAAAGAGGGATAGATTTGATAAAGGAAATGGAATGTACCTAAATTGCTTCTCTTTCGGTTCTAAGACCAATAGATTTGATTAAACATTCAATAGGCTGAGATTGGGAGATCATCTTTCATACTTGCTTGATGCATCTTTTATATGCTGAAGTATGGCAGCTTCTTTTATATGCCCGAGGATTGTCATCTTTGTTGAGTTTTTTTCCCCCTCATCTTAGTCGAGTCATCTACGTGGCTTATAATGCCATTTGGCCTATCATCAACAAAGTAGCTCACAAACTAGCTTAATATGCAAGAATAATGAAGGATATGGAAATTTATAGGTATTTTATGCCAGATATAGTTGATGCAATGCATACTCTTCTTGACATTATATAAATGAAAAAACTTTCTATCTAAAATCTAAAAATATTAAATTTAAAGAAACTAAATTTTAACAAAACAAAACACATTTATTTACATTTAAAAATAAAAGAAAATAATTAGAAAACAATGACAAAACATCTATCTTTTATTTTATTTTATTTTATTTCAAGATTTTAAATTTTAATGATTTAATACATTGCTTTTCTTCTTTTACTGGTTTTATTTTTAATTTAAAATGTAAAATTTTTAAAATGGTTTGTGAATTTTTGATATTTTATACACGTGAAGCGTTAATGGCATGTTAAGTGAAATTTTTCCTGCGTTTTCTTAATCGAATTCAGAGTGTGATTGGGGCTTAAATTCCTTCCTCAAAATTTTTGTTAAGAGCTTTATATATAAGCCTACACATCATACACTATACATCACACACACACATATATATATATATATATATATTTTCTAAATTTATTCTTTTAAAATTAATTAAATTATTTTACTTATTATTCGTATTCTAAACATTTGTAAAAGATAAAAAAAATATGTTACTTGTGGATTTATGTTTAGAATTTTTTTTATTAATTAATAGTCTAGGACTTACATCGCAGATGCAACTGAGAAATCAACCCTAGGTTTCTCTGTACAACAAAGGCAGTTTGGATCAGCATGGTTTGCATTGATTAGTTGTAAAAAAAGTTTCTCTTATTTATCGGTTAACTGCAAATTTCTGTGGCGTTGTGTTCATCAAAGTCTTAAGCTTAACGCTGCTCCTGACTTGCTTCAGTGGTGTTTTGCTGCGTTGTGTTGTGTCGAACGGCTGAAGGAAAACCGAAGGAAGAGGAGCTGCTGGCCGGAGAACCGAAGGTGGAAGGCACGAAATATGAGCTGGTGGAGAAAGAAGCCATCTATTTGGAATAAGGGTAAAATGGACAATATACACGTTGCTGAGGTGGAGGCTGTGCGAGGTGTGTTGAGTGGGAGGGCTTCTGAATCATTTTTCAATATTATTTGGGGCCTCTGGGGGTTTAGTTTGGGAGAGGGGTAGGGAGAGAGAGTGAGAGGGAGTATTTAGAAGGGAATTATGGGGGAGTCGAAGCGTGTTAGTAATATGAGATGCCATCACTGCGCAGGTCCCCTTTCCAAGGAGATGGTTCGTGCCTTTTCCTCTAACTTTCTTTGATCTCTTCACTGTTTCCGCTTCAAAATTCAACTTCCTGCGGCCTTTTGATTGCAGGAAACTAGTCAGTGGACTGTTCCACCTCTTATCAGGGATAGCTTTTCCATGGTATTTTTCTCATATCCTTTTATCCTTCATAACCAATTTGGTCGTTTTTCTCGCCTAAATTATGATAATTCGACAATTTGAGGATCTCAGTCAAATAGGTCTGTTTAGATCATCTTCTATTTTCACATACCCACTTGTGACTTACCACGATTATAAAATATTTCAATAAGCTTCTTCGACTATCTCTTCTTATTTTTGAGTGTTAGATTTTAATAATGTTTTTTGTCTTTTTTTTTTTTTTTTTTTTGAGACGCAGATTGGCTCTGCTGTTGGTGGTACAACTAGTGCATTTTATGGATTCAACCACGGTACCGTATCCCGACCCTTTCTTTTACTTTTTTTTATTCTTTATATAGCTTGTTATTCATTAGATGTTTGATATATCAGTTTTTCTTCTCTACATGATGATTTTTGTTTCTCTGGTGAGTAAAATTTTTTTTTTTGATAAGTAGACGATCGTATTAATCAGAATAGGCATAACCAGATGGTATACAAGAGGTAAATGGGTTTTACAAGTATGCAGTTGAACACTATTTTAACCCACACATGTATCTATATGTATTCGTGAACATGAACCACAAAGCTTAATGTTTAAATATTCATTTAATGTGAACGCATTTATGATTTGAAAATCAACTATTATCTCTGTCTTCTTATGCAATATTTGGCTTTTGTGCATCTATATGGACTTAGCAAGCAAGTTAATGCATTATTTTTGGGGGCGTGAACATTGATCCAGGTTAGATTCATTGTCTTTATTTGTTTATTTGCCATTTCAGTGATGCCAATAGTCCGGAGATGGGTAAAAGGCCCTATGTGGTTGCATTTTCTCATTGGTGTAAGCTTCTCAATGCTTTCGTAACGATTGCTTTTCCTTAATACTCTCTTTTTCCTTTTGTGGTTTTGTTTCTCGTGAAGTCCTTGCAGGCTTATGTACTTATCAAAAAAAAAAAAAAGTCCTTGCAGGCTTATGCTTTGAGGGTGTATGTTAAAATCTTAAATCTTCATGAAATTGTCCAGGTGTTTTTTTTTATAGGAGTTTTATGAAAATGGCGCAAGACCTCTTAGGAAACAAGGGGTACATGAACTATGTTTGTCTTTAATAATAGACCTCTTAGGAAACAATGTGTCCAGCAAAATATGTTAGTCTTTAATAATAGATAACGGTGTATGGGTCCTGGAAATAATGTCAATATACAATATACATGTAGAGATGCCTGTGTGCAGTGTTTTTGTGGGTCTTTAATTTAATATATTTTTTGATAAGTTTTTTTTTTTTTTTTTTTTTTATAAATTTATTTAGCCAACATGGGGGAATAAAATTTGACAACAATATATTCTTGTTTATTGTTAGAGGTGTCTATGGGTAAGTGCATGTGCTCTTATTTGTCTTTTTACACCTCTACTAAATTTCTGCTTCTCTTTGGTTTGCTTGGCGTTATGCAACTTAGGGTATGCCTGTGGCAGGTCCACAGGTTACCACAAATTGGGGGATTACCACAAAAATTGGTCTACGGAATGGGATCACATGAACAATTTATTTTGGGGGGGTGGGGTGGGGTGAATGAAACATCAGGGCTAGGATAGAATAGTGAAGGGATGTGAGTTTGCTTGTGGTGGTCAGCACAACAAAGGAATTATTTAGATTTGCTTCCAATTATGTATCCAGGATAGATTTGCATGGATAACCCCTTTGTGCATTTGTGTACTTGTGATCAATGGTGCATTCATAGATAAGAAATAAAATGCTGATAACCCTATCTCTCGGGTGGGACAATGTTTGTTGGATTTCCAAAAACCTTGAAATCATCAACTGATCTGATCACCTGGGGCCACTAGGGGCTTGTTTGTTGCTCTCAAAGCTGATGTTCTGCTTCTCAAGTTTAATTTTTGTTGGTCATTGCCTCATTGTGACCTCTCTGTCAAGGTTGTTACTTTGCATTCCTAGAATCACGACTTATGGGGCTATCGCATGATTAAGTTTAATGTATTTGTTATGATCTTGTGATTCCCCCCATCGATCACAACATCCATTTGGCTTGATTATGGGTGTATCGCTTTTGGCATCATGATACGTTAGCACAAGGGCATATGACTCATACCTCATCTGAAAAAAAAAAAACAAAAAACATTTTTTAAACGTCATTTATGTGACATTCTTTATTATCTTGGATAAGGAAAAGAAAAAAAAAAAAAAGGAGCATGATATCTCATGGTGTGAAGTTTATAGTCTTTTGATAATTATGTTTTGGCTTAGTGTCATGTTGGTGCTCATTAATTTCGTTCATTTTTTAGAGAAGTGATATATCATGTTGGTTGTTAGAGAGGTAAATGGGGGTATGACTTTAGAAAGGGTTGAGTGGCATAAAGGAATTGCTGCCGTCCTATTTGGGATAAGAATTTGCTGAGTTGTTGAGTAGATTATGTTGGTTCTATTAATAGATGTTCTTCACACACACAACTTTAGAATTCAGGATGTTTATGATGCTCCTATTTTTTTCTTTGTATTTTTTCATGTGTTTTAGCTAGATACTGTTGAAACATACTTTGTTCTGAACAGAAACTTCATTGTTCAACTGCAGGCACCACCTGTGATAGTATTCTCTTCCGCTTGTGCAGGATTGTCAGGTCAGACATTTTTCTCAGACGTCAATTTTTGTAGTCTTAGTTTAATTTGTCAGTGATCTCAATACCATCAAAGTGACAATTTTCACCTTGTTTTTTATTTTTTATTTATTTTTCCTGTTGATGACTAATGGCTCAAAAAAATGTTATACAATACGTAAAAATTCCCTTGTGCTTCAATGCCGATAAACTCTTCTGCGAGAGACCTCTTAGGGCCCGTTTGGATACTTAGAATATCTCAATATATATGTGAATTGTAGTGAAATGGTTTGAGTTAAGATGTTTTATTAGATTTTGGGAAATGAGAGAAAAAGTTTAATAAAATATTATAAAGTTAAAAAATTGTTTGAATATTATTTTTGTTTTGAAATTTGGAAAAGTTGTATTATTTTTGTGTTTTGTTTGGGAATTTGGAAAATTTGTAATGATTAGGCAATGATTAAATGAAAAAGTTGCAGATTTGAAATTGAATGGTGTTTTGTGTTTAGTGATGTTTGGGAAAGAAATATATGATAATATTTAATAATAGTTGTGTTACTAAACGGACCCTTAGGGGGATGATTGGGGAATGAGATGAGATGAGAATTCTGTGAATAATAGTGAAATGGTTTGTGAATAGTAGTAAAAATTGAATAAAAATATTAGAAATTTAAAATATTGTTAGAATATATTTAATTTGAAAAAGTAGTATTATTTTTTGTGTTTTGTTTGGAAATTTGAAAAAGTTGTAATGATTAGGTAATGATTAGATGAAAAAGATAAAAATTTGAAATTAAAAACTATTTGTATTTGAGTACATATAAAAAAAAAGTATTTGTATTTGAGTGATGTTTGGGAAGAAAATTATAAGTAATTTTGAGATGAGATGAAATGAAATATGTTTCCCTAACAAGCTCATTGATGGGCTTAAGTTTTGGGCCTCTTAGGCATGCTAAATAGGGTTTTTATGGATGAGTGACTTAACCTAAATACATGGAGTTAAGTTTACATTAACCCAATCTATTTTATTTGAGGAATCTTCTTCTTTATGGGTGTCATCATAACTTTTCTTGGAAATATCTTCGAAATCATCAAGACAAGTTTTATATTGTCAGGGTTTTACTAGTAATTCAACAACTAATGTTGAATGCTGAAAAATGTATTGTGGTAGTATGTAATTTAGAGGTTCATCCTTAAATGACTTCTTAGACGATTCGGTCGCTAGCGTTCATAGGTATACCATCTTGGACAACCCTTTTTATTTACTTATTGTAGAAAGACAAAGAAACTTGAATTGAGAAAGTGTAGACCTCATGTTTTTCCCCATGAATTGCTGGAGAGCTCACTATTGTACTTTTCTTTAGTTCTCTGAGTTCATAATTTAGAATCTTGTTCCAGATAATTACCCTTAGCCCATGTTTTCATATTAAAATGAACACAGTTTTTGGCTATTGTCATACCCACATAGGCAATCAAGTATGATCCTGGGGCCCAATTAAAAGGTATGCTCTGTAAAGCATAAATAAATGGCTAGGGACTCACGGAGGCCAAGAAAGCTGCTGCAGTAACAGAAATAGGAGCTTCATCCTTTTTCTCAAATTACACTAACAGCTGCAAAATGCATACAGAGAGACATAGCAATTAATTGCTTGTTATCGATCTAGTGTGGAATTGCCGGGGCTAGCATCAAGCATTTACTGATATTATCTAACGATCCTGCCAGTGGAAAGAACATGGGATAATTTTTTCTTTCACATTGGACATGGAAGCTTCCTGTACATAATTATTTTTGTTCCATCACCACTTTTGTACTTGTATTGGCAAGTCACACTGGCATTACACAAAGCTAGTCTTAGGAAGTGTTGCCAGGGTATGGTCGGATCTTTGTCCTGATGCCGGGAGAAGCAGTTATGCATTCCAGGTGCTTTCATTGGCTAGATAAGATGTATACCGAACTTTGAACTTCAGCTGTAATTGACACTAGATTTTTTCTTTTTGTTTGGCTGTGGCTTGGTCGTTAGGCATTTACTTGGTGTTGATTGAAAGTTTTATAGGACTGAGATCTCTTGAAAATTAGGATTGTGATTTTTGTCGTCCTAGTAGCTGATTACTATAGCACCGTTTATGTTGCTTGCATCAAAGGATCTCGAATGAACTATTAGAAAAAATTCTGCAGGTGGTGCTGTTCCCGCCCTAGCCCAACTTGCTTCTTCATCTTATCATGCAGCAGTCTCAACTCCTCAATTGCCTCCACCTTCGCAAGATGACACGCTGCACGAGTCCCGAACTTCCTCTACCCTGTAATAAGATCTGCTTTCTTTTCTCTGTGAGTTTGAGAGAGGAGTCAAGTACACGTGGATGCCCACTTCAGTGAGGTGCCTCGCGAAGTTCCATAAGCATGCATCCGTGTGCTCTTTTGATTATACAGAATACTAATATTTAATTGGGTTAAAATTTTTGTTTGATAATTATTTATTGTTCAAGTCAATAAAACTGGCATGAATAAATCAAGGAAGGAGATGAAAGGAAAGCATTATAAAATTTCGACCATGGATGCAATCTGTCCAGGGAAAGCAATTAAAAATTGAATTGGTTTTCCGTCGACAATAATTGCTAGTGCTAATTCGTCAGTTGCTTTATCTCAATTGAAAGCTTGAATCATGATATCAAAATGGTTCCTTTTGGTGAAGAGATATATCTGGTCGGATTTCCTTTTGTTGTTGGCGATGGCGTCAAGCGGTTGGAGGGATTTCCTATTGTTGTTGGCGATGATATTAAAATGGGTCCTTCTGTTTGGAAAAATTTTAAACATAAGTCCACGCATCACTTTTTTTTTTTCTTTTACCAAATGTAAAATCAAAATGGTATAAAAGTAATTAAACATGGATTTTATCCCTTATTCCAGCTGGGGTTACATATCTATAAATACAAATTTAACTACACAGCAACCACAAGAAGAAGAACGGCGGCTTAGCAGATCCCTTGACCCTTCATTCTATTGGAAGCTAGCAAAGCGGCGTGAGAAAGTTGTTTGCATCTGCTTCTTTCCCCAAATCTTCTCTGCCTTTTTTTCTTTTAAAATGAAAAAATGTACTCTATTGCTTGAACTAGTAGCGGTGGTTGCTTTGTTTTGGGGAGCCAAAAATAGAGATAATTATGTTGTTGTTGGCGATGGCGTCAAGCGGTTGGTGGTGCAAGTCAGGGTGGCCGAGCAGAGGATGGAGGTTGCTAGTAAAATCGAAAAACTGGACAAGACCATAACCAGTAAAATCGGAAGTATCGGTTTAGGAGGATAATATGTCCAGAATCGGTTCTTAAAAATGTAAAACTGGTGTAACCGGTCCGGTCATAAAATTTGTATAAAATCGGACCAAATCGGACCGGTTACACCTCTTGCTAGAAGGTTACCAGAGCTGCCATTGATGCAGAGATCGAGAGGTTCTTGTGGGAAGCTATAGAAAGGTTAGAGTTTCGGTACTGCATGTGTGCAAAGATTGAGTGGGCCACTTGTGGTGTTACAAGTCTAGTTTAGCTACTACAAAGGTTTTGTGAGTGCTTATAAATTGGTCGTAACAAATTAAAGTTTCTATAGTAGATTTGAGGTGGTGACTTACACTCCGAATGATTTTAGATTTTGAAATTGTTCTTCAAATGAATTTTCACTTTGTGATTGGGAATCCAAATTGTCTCATATGTATACAGGAGTTGGAGACAGTAGAGCATGTACTATGGGAGTATCCTTTAGCTCAAGATGTATGGTGTCAAGTCCCAAAAGCTCCAAAAATGTAAAATTCAGAATTTAGCTTTCAAGGAATTATTGGTGGCTATATTTAGCTTAGTTTTTTTTATTTTCAATTTTTAATTTTATCTAAAAGAAGAACTAGGAGAATTGGAGTAACCTCATGGTTGATATGGAAAAGAAGGAATGGAGTAATTTTCATAGATGAATTTACTCACCCAAGTTTGCTAATGCAGCAAGCTAAACAACTTATGCAAGATATGAAGCAGATAGCCCAAATCAATAACAGATCAGATGCGAGATCAGCAGAAGAATAAGGCACTTGGACAGCTCCACCACAAGGAACGTACAAGTAAATTGGGATGTAGTTGTTGACAAAACACCTTATAAGGTTAGAATTGGAGCAATTGTTAGGAACTGGGAATGAGTTGTTTTGGCTACACTAAGATTGAACAAAGACCTATATCCAGACCCTTTTTTTGGCAGAATCAATGGCAATTCAACATGCATTTGTTTTTTGTCAAAACTTGGGGCTTTAGCACATATTTTAGAAGGTGATTCTTTATAAGTCGCAAAAACTTTGTAGCAGAAATAAGAACATTGAAAAGGCTCTGGAATGATATTAGCATATTCAAAGTCATTACTAGCCACTTTTAAAAACTGGGATGTGAATAAAGCAGCACATGTTTTGGCAAAAAATGCAATAGGCATATCTGATTTCATTGTTAATGTAGAGGATATTCCTTAGTTTATTTTTTCCTTGTCTAGTGAATCATAACGTCTGTTTTTGTTTTTTTTACTATCCCCAATTTTCTTTAGCTTTCCTAGTAAACATGATGAAAAAATACAATGTATTTATTTTTCTTAAGACTGTTCATTTGGGTTCTGGGCAGTTTTAGGACTGGGCTAACCTGGGTCAAATTCGAGTTCCGGTTTGTACCCAAGTTTCTTTTTTTTTTTAAAGCCTATATAGTTAATCCAAAATTTGTTACAACATATATCTATTAATTGTTTTTAAAAAAGAAAAAGGATATATATGTAATGAATCTCATCCACGGTAGAGCATGAGTCTGACCCGGCTAAGATGCAAGCAAACTTCTTGAATAAATTCTCTATCCCTACCTACGTCACCCCTCATGGATGGATGAATCGTTATTGTTTACAGCTATATATATATATATATATATACCAAAATTCTAAACACAAGCCCCTACACCACACACCACCTATTTTTTTAATTTTTTTTATTTTTTTATTTTATCAAATATTTGTTATATAAATAATAAATAGAAAAATTAAAATATTTTAAAAAGAAAAAATCTAAAAAAAAATTTTAAAAAAATTTAAAAAAATAAAAAATATGTGGTGTGTGGTGTAGGGGCTTATGAGTAGCACTTCTCATATATATATATGTCTCAATGACATCTTCGACATCATAAGCAATATCTAATTAAACTTTTTATAATTCTCATAAATTTTTTTTTTAAAAGAAAGTTTATTTTTAAATAAAAAATATTACAATTTTGAATAAATTTAGCTTGAAAGTTGAAACCGATTAGGTGGTTGAAAGAAAGAAAAGTACAGCTGCATCTACTAAAGAATTATATAAAATAATTTTAAAAACTAATGTGTATTCGTTTGATCATCTATTTTACAATAAAAATAACTTTATAATCTGACGAATCATATCAAGCTACATCAGTGTATGATATTATTTTTAGGGTTAATTACACTTTGCCCCCTCGAACTTCTACTCAATTCACAATGTGCCTCTAAAACTAATAATTGTATCAAAGTGGATCTGCATACTTTCAAAACTTCCCAATCATGCCCTTGGGTTTATCGGTAGCGTTAAATTAAATGGAAACGTCCTCCACGTGCTGCTCACATGCATCTCCTTCACTGCAAAGAAAAAAACCACCCCTCACTGAAGGAGAAATTCAAAAACCCCCAAATGCAAAATTTGAAAACCCTAAGTCGAAAACTACTGACTTCTTTCAGACTAGACCATCGATTGATTGTTGTTCTTATTGGTGTTTCGTTCGTCTTTGCCTCGATTTGAGAGGCTTCAAACATTTTTATTTGTCTTTATTAATTTGCTCTCTATCTTCTTCGTGCAGTGGGTGTCGAAAAGGTGAGCCCATCTCGAAATGAGTCAATCTTTATCTTCATCAAATTTGTATGTTCTTCGTGTGGAAATGAGTAATTTGGCATGTCAAATGTTTTGGTTTTGAGGATGTCTGTGTCCAAGGTTGCACGCAAGTGGATCCAATGTTGCATGCTTCATAATATGACGCTAGTGTATTGCTGAGTGACTTTAGTGGTCCCAGTTTGAGAACACAAAAACATAGGGGTGTTTTGTTGTCAGGTTGTGACAGAGGTGGTCCCTTGCATAGGAAAAGGCACAAATTTATCTGTTTGGTCCAATAGTTTACTTTTATTTACTTTATGTTTGGTCTAATAATTGACTAGGGTCCATGACTAATTTAATTGACAATATTTTGTAGAATGGCTACGAGGAATTTGTTATTTCAAATTCATCATGGTGGAGTAATTAATAGGCACTAGAATGAGAGATATGTTGGGGGTAAGACTAATGTGTACCATAAACCATATGATGAGGACTAGCTGTCATTGATTGAGATACAGATGATTGTGACCAAGTATGGTTACAATCCAGGTGACTTAATCTACTATAGATAGTCTGGTTTGGGATGTACAATGGTTTTAAATTGCTTACATCTGACTATGATGTGCTATCTATGGTGGTTGCGCTTCAGGGTCAACAAGTAGTTAATTTGTATATTGTGTCTCATTCTTGAACTTCAGTGCATCAGTCTTATTTACATGATCATCACATCGAGGATGATGTGAATGAGGATGAGGAGGAAGCAGAAGCACATCGCCTTGGACTTAATGATCCATTTTGAAAAGCTGAGTTGAGTAGTGAGAATGAGTTGTATGACATTGATGCCAGCACAGTGGAATATCGAGGTCGAGGTCAACACCTGCACAACCAATGTTTACTGGTGTTGTTGGTCAAGTGCCACTTGATGATAAAGAGTCACAATTTCCCTCAGATGCTAAGGATGAGGAGGACAGAAGTGATCCAAGGTGGCAAGAGAATGATGACAATGGTATAAAATACTCATCTATTCTCTTGTTTATTATTTTAGTGTTTATTTTTCTAAAGTTTCTAAACAGTGCTTGGTTTCACAATTAGCAGGTAACTTATCTGATATGGCACCAAATGATGTCCTTCAATCTTCTGTTCATAGTGGCGACGAAGGATATCGTGATTTTAGGTTTCCTGAGTTTCAACATGTTGACTTGGAGAATCCAAAAATATCTGTTGGAATGAAGTTTGGATTTACAACATAGTTTAGAGAGACAGTAAGGAGGTTCAACCTAAATATTGGTAAGTCTATAATGTTTATAAAGAATGATGTAGATAGGGTTACTATTGTCTGCAATACCCCTAAATGTCCTTACCAGGTCTATGAGTTTTGAATTAGAGGGCAACAGACTTTCCAGATAAAGTCCATAGATCCAAGATATGAGTGTAGCATGAGTTATAAGAACTCCATTGTCACATCATTCTGGATTGCAGATAAGCTGATGCCACTATTTATGAGCTAACCTAATGTGCCTATTCATGCACTTGCTGATGAGATTAAGAGAAAGTGGGGAGTGGAAGCTCCTAAAATAAAGTTTTATCGTGCTTGAGTGAAGATTTAATTTATCATATTTGGCAGCCATAGAGAATAGTATACCAAGGTATGAGACTACTGTGAGACTCTGAAACAAAGGAATCAAGGTAGTTGTTTGTTAGTTAGAGTGGAACGAATAGCTCATGAGTTACCTCATATTTTTCAATGGATGTACGTAGGATTGACAGCTTGTATAAAGGGTTTTAAGGCTGGTTGTATACTATTGATTGATTTGGACGGTTGTTTCTTAAAATGACCATTTAAGGGGTAGCTCCTATGTGTTGTTAGTAGGGATACAAATGATAACATGTCCCCTATTGCCATGACCATTGTGGAGGTAGAGTTAAAGGATAGTTGGGGATGATTTATTGAGACACTTATATCTAATCTTGGACGGCAACCTAAATGTGGATGGACATTTAGCAGTAACAGACAAAAGATAATTTTGTAAATCTTTCAATATATTCTATTAAGTCAACCTATTAAATGAGCTACTCATCCAATATTTTTTGTAGGGTTTAAAGCCAGCAATGGAGGAGTTTGTGCCTTACAATGACAACTGTATTTGTGTGAGGCATTTATATAACAATTTTTGAGATGCTGGCCACAAGGGTGTGGCTTTGAAGGAAAAATTATGGCAGGCAGCCACAACATACACCAAGATGGACTTTGAGAGAGTTATGGAGGAACTGAAAGCCCTTAGTGAGTCTGCATATGACTATCTAAAGGTCATAGACCCATCACAATGGTCTAGAGTATGGTTTAACACATTTTGTAAGTTTGACATAGTAGTGAATAATCTCAATGAATGTTTCAATGAACGTATATTTCGCAAGCATGTGAGAAGCCAATTGTGACTATGGTGGAGACCATACGGAAGAAACTGATGAGGTGGTATCAGTTGAAAAGCAAAGTAATTGGTAAATGAGAAAATACAAAACACCTCGAATAGTTGCGAAGCTTGAACTTATGCATGACCTATCCATCTATTGTACACCAACGTATGCAGGAAGTTGTCATTTTGAGGTTAACAATGTTGGTAGGAAATATGTGGTTGATTTGGGTAAGAAGACTTGCTCATGTTTGAGATGGGGCATGACAAGTATTCCATGCCTTCATGCATACACATGTATTGTGTATTCTGACTAAGATCCCAAAGAATATGTGCACCATTACTACAATGTGGAGATATGAAGGGTAGCATATGAGCTTTTAATTTACCCTATGCCTAGTGAAGATTATTGGCTCACTACCACATACAAGAAGTTCACCACTTTTGAGGTTGGGAAACAACCTGGAAGGCCAAAGAAATATCGAAGAAGAAATGAGGACGATCAACAAGGAGCAAACAAATTGAGGAAAACTGGTGTGTATATATGACCTGTTCGAGGTGTAAGCAAGCTTGTTATAATAGAAGAAAATGTTCGCGTGGGAACGCAGGCACACCCTTATTCACTTTTACAGCAGATTTTCAAGCTGCTTCATTTCCAGATGAACTGGTTAGTGGCTAATTCTTCCTTATTTACTATACAATATTCATTTACATATATATTGAGAATGTTCATTTATATTCAAATGTACTATTAAGTCATTTCACAACCGCCACTGTCAGAGCCTTCACAGCCAACAACCCAATCTAGGCAAACTGAACACACTCCATCGTTGTTGCTTTTGCAGGCAGCATGACAAACAAGTCCAACAGTGCAGACTCCTTAGTCAGAGTCTTCGTAGGCAGCATGGCAAATAAGTCTAGTAAGCCAAACTAATCAACTGCAAGCCAATGTGGGTCATGTGCCAAAGTTGATTGCCAAATGACCACCTAGGAGGCAGTCTGCAAGACTTGAGAGCCACCACTCACAAACTAGTACACGATCACTTGTGTTTGTAGACTTAGACGTTGATACAAGCAATCCAGCACAAGGAAGACTGTATTCTTGGGGCAATCCTGGAAGGGGATGTATGTAATTTAGAGTTGGTCAACTGCCACCCAACATCCAAGTGCCCTCTGATTGAACTGAGTTATTGCATATTTTATATATTTAGAACCAATATATTTTAATTCTTTCATTACATTATTATTGGTTTTGGATGAAAAAATGATTAAGATGCATAAATCTGAATTGTGATTTAAATTGATTAATAACATGAATTTATGATTAATTTTATAACTTGTGATTTAATTGGACAATGTTCCTCTACATGCATAACATATTTTTTTGATATTCTATTCTTTATTTTTATTTTATTTTATTTTATTTCTAATTCTTATTTTTAAATTTTTTTATATAGGCTAATAAATGAAAATGAAAATGAGACTTTGACCAACATGGAGACTTTGACTTGGAGTGAGACTTCAAGTGCTACACGGCACTTTTCTTTCATTTTGAAAAAGTTGGACCTAGAAGACTACACGACAACACATATTATTCTGCTAGACTTTTGGCAACACTTAACTCTCGCATTGGACTTTACTTTGACCGAGGAGGAGGGCAACATCTTCCATGATATAAAGCCTTTTCACGCTGCACAAGATTTTTTTGGCTTCTTTTCATTTTTTCAATTCAAGTCGCACAAAGTATTCTTCTTCGGGGCATTTTTATTCATTTCAACGTCATGGGCATATGCCGCATACTTCTATATTTTCAATTAAGCAATTCAGTATCGAATGCACTTTTATTTCTTTGGGTATTTTTCAGCACTATTGAAGAGCTCCTTGAGGAGTCCAATTGCTGCTACAGTCCAGCCTCCTCCACTGCTTCAATCTCAATCTCCGTTTATTTGACTTGATCTTTTCATTTCCTACTTTTTATTCAATTTCATTTTAAAGTTTATGGAATATTTTTGAAATTTTTGGCTTAGAAGTTTGGGCAATTTATTTACTGTTTATTTACTTCGTGTTATTTATTTTTCTCGCTTCTTTAAGCTTTCAATTAATAGTGATTACAATTGCTATGGATTAATTTTGAGAATTTGTGATTTGAATACAAGGATGAACACTAGAATCTTGATTTAGGGGCTTTTCAATTTTCAGTTCGTATTTTATCAATTACTTTCTAATCTAGTTTAATTCTTAGTTTAGTTTTATTAATCTCTTAGTTCTATTACATATTAGATTGATTAAAGTTTAATTAGGACTTAAATAATTTCAATTTTATTGTTTAATTTTCAGATTAATTAAGATTGTTTAGTTTAGTTGATTCTTTGATTGTTAATTTCAATTTGTTAGTCTTTTACATTTCATTTTGACACTAAAAAATCTAAAAATATGAATTTAGTCCATGACTAGTGCCTTTTTTCATTCTTGTTGCACTCTTCCATCTATTGCACATACCATTATTTTTATTTTCTCTTTGTGAATATTTTCACAATTTTAAACGAGTTTGATTTTAAATAACTTTTCTTGAGGAGACGATTTAGGAATTTATTCCTAATTATTACGCGAAATTCTCCTGCACTTGGGATAGCCTTTGTGCTACTCATTTTTGAGTGAGTCACCCTTGCCAAGACTAATGAATTAGTGCAGAAAGGGAATGGTGTAAAGTTATCTTCATGTGTGGAGAAGATGAACCAAAATCAAAAGGGAAAACAGAAGAGACCAAACTAGTAATATTGACTACTGTTGTAATGATGTAGTTAGGGTTTTATGGTGTTATTAGTATTAGAAAACTTTTCTTGTAATGGTCCAAAACTAGTGCTTTTTTTTATTTTATGGTGTTATGGTGACACTCCAATTGAGGGATTTTGATATATATGGTGACATTATTATTAATCATTATTATCACCACTTGACTACTATATACTGAGGTTTTTTGGATAGGGAACAACCTACTCTTGTTATGTGTGATCTTTAATTTACCATATTTATGCTATATGATAAAGATATGAAATAAATACTTTGTAGTAGTTTGACCTAATAGTCACAAACAGAACATAGTAAGTTGTTGCCACAAAATTCAATACATAACCAAATTATATACAAAAACCAAAGTCAACATAAGTGATGTTCAATACAACAATCAAATTTAAAACAACAACCACAGTCAATACATATCCAAAAAATTACATTAACCAATCATAAGCTATCATCAAGTTCTTGCGACCTTCATCACTATCATGGGACATTTTCATGTAGCTAACAGCAACAACCAGAACAATTATAGTGACATCACACCATATGCAGTTATTGAATTTCTTGCGCAAGGCCTTAAATTTTTTCTTCTCCTTATACAATAACTCTTAGATATGCTCCCTGCGCTCACTCTCAAACACCAAGTTAGTCTCCAATTTTGACTTCTCAATCTTCAACTCAAGACTCCGTATCCAGAGTCTATCTCATAACTGGCCAATGACATCTCTGCATGTGGAGTAAAAATCATCATCTACCCAATCAAACAATGTATAACACCTGTCTCCACCCCCATGTTGACAACTAGGAGTTCAATATGGGCATCTCCTGAACTTCCTTTTGTAGTTATCGTCCATAGTTGACACTCTTAGACGTGCCTGCAGATTGCAATGGCAAAATTTCGGTGGTGCTTTACCACTCCAGCTTGTGCTAGATGAACCAGTGGACATATTTCACAACTTGCTGAAATATACGTGTTGGTCTGTATATGAGTCCAAGTCATGGCAGAATTGGATCCAAGCAATATATCATGGCAAATAAACTGGAACATTGTCTAAGGATCAAGAAAATATTATGGAAAAATTGGAATACGTTATATTCCTATTTTACATGAAACACAGTATGTAGCTCTTAGGTGCATGCAGTTGCTACAAATAACAAAAAGTATGAATTCATTTTAGTTCCAATATAAATTACCTGTGCAGATTGATCATTTGGATATAAAGAACTAAGTCAATTTAAATTTAAACAAAAAAAAGAAAGAAATTAATTTCACCTTTATTTCTCTGCAACTCGATAAAGAAGAACAAAACACTAATGAGAATAACAATCGATCGATGGTCTGGTCTGAAGGAAGTCAGTGGTTTTGGACTTAGAGTTTTTGAATTTTGCATTTGGGGGTTTTCGAATTTCTCCATTAATTTAGAGACAATGAAGCTGATAAAGTGATGAGTGGTTTTGTCTTTACAATGAGGGAGATGCATGTGAGCAGCACATAGAGGACATTTCGATTACATTTGACACTACTAGACCGAATGGAGGGATTGAGAAATTTTGAAAGTAAGCAGGTCTACTTTGATACAGTTATTATTTTTGGAGGCACATTATGAATTGAGTGAAAGTTCGAGGGAGTAAAGTGTAATTAACTATTATTTTTATGTAATTTATTTGTAAGTAGAGTATTTTTTTAAAAAAAGCGCACTGAAATTTGAACCGGTTCAGGGTGATGCGGGGGTGGTTTGGGAATTTCGGAATCCGTGAGATGGGCAAGTTTGGGTCCTGGGAGCATAGAGGTGTATAAAAGGAAAGAGCTGAAACCCTAGATGAAAAATCATCAACTACTTGATCTTATCTGAGCAGAGTGTGAGAGCAAGGACTGGGTGGTATGTGGGTGTCTCAAATCGAAAAGTTCCCTTCTTGGATGTCTTTGAATATCCGGCTGAAGCTACCCTCTCCCCTGAATTTTGTAACGAAGATCATGGGGGGCTGCTGGCTGCTCAACCATAGAAAGACCAAGAAAGATATGCGGGCTTTTCTTTGACTCCATTTTCCATAAAGTCTTTAAATTTCACCCTTTTGCGATGAAGACTGCCTGCGCGCTGAGCCCTTTTCTTTACTTTAAATCGAACGGGCAGTGATGGCCTTGCGGGCTTTACAGTTCCGAATTTGTTTCTTTGGCTGTTACTTATTTGCTGAACTGAATGGTTTTGTTTTTGTTTTCTTCATATATTTATGTGTCTCTATGAATGCGTGTGTATTTGTATGTATTTTGAATGCCCGTTTCAAGCAGAGTGGTGCTTGTTAGCTGCTGGTAATTCTTTTTATTTTTTGCAATTTATGGTGATGGGGTAGCTATTTGACGATTTAATGTTAAATACAATCTTATTCACAAAGAAATAATGTTAAATACAATCTTGACATGGTTAATGTTTCATTGTTTCTTTATTATGAGAGGGCAGGAATGAAGATAGACAGAAGGGGTGCGGGGGTCAAGATGAGAACGCAGACGATGCTTCCTTCTACAATGGACTGTGTTGGGGTACAATTTATGCATTGCTGCTCTGTTTGTCGAGTGGGAACCAATTTTTACCTGTATTCCCTCCCTCCGACTTGTGCGAAAAATATTTCACCAGTTTATTTTTTTATTATGTAAAAATGTGGAATTTTCCCTCTGATGTGTTCACTTTCTTCATCGAGTTATATAAGATTTTGTGCTGAAATGCCACATACAGTAAGTGCTGTTCAATCGCTTTGAACGGATATATTACTCCTATTATAATCTATTGCTTCAGAAAGGATATATTGAACATTGCAACGAAGTATGCCCATCAATCACCGCAACACTTACTACCATTCCCTTCCTGAGTTTCTACCACAAAAGTACAAAACAGAGCTTCCACATACTACGGTTCCATTCCTGAAGTTTATACCATAAACAGAGCATCAAGCCATCAACGACGAGCTTGAGGGAGGGAGGGCGAGAAAGAGAGAGAGACTTGGGGGGGTGAGCCTTTCGGGCTTGAGCCTTGAGGACAGAGGGCTTTTTCAGCTCAAACCGGTCTATATCATATATCCTACGAGACTCCCTCCTATTGGAGGGTGTAAATTTGAATTTATCACTGCATCTTGAAGTTTTTCTCTTAACTTTAGTCATCGAATTATGTAAGATTTTGTTCCACATCTGTTATGAAGTGTTGGCAGAGAATAAGAAAAGGTGAAAAAAAAGAAGTAACGGAATTGTATAATGCTAGATATAATTTAGGTGAGTTTGTTATTAATTTTTTTTTTTTTTTAAATTTAGATTTATTCAATTTTTTGAAGGAGTGCCTGAGTTTGCAATTGGGCTCGAATATCATTTTGCATACTGCATTAACAAAGGGAAATCTAACAACCATTCCCGGACACATCCAATACAAAAGCAGGGAAACAACGGCAGATACTCGCGAAAGGCCCACTGGACTTAAACAAGATAAAGTAAATGGGCGAACCAACGATAGAACTACTCAGTCTGGATTGATTCCATGATGACCGACCGTCACAGAAAGAACTTGGCCCGACTAACCCAATGGGCTCTAATGAGTCTAAGCTAACGACAGCTGCAAATTAAAAACAGAGACTATCTTCTTCAGTTCTGCGAGTCTCCAGATTATCTTCTTAGCTCCAATTCCCAACCAAGACTGAAAAATGATTCGATTCAGGCAGGTTAAAATTGAATCGGTAAGAGATTGGATTGATTTTAGTGAATATTTTGAATCGCTCATTAAATCGCTTGATTTTAGACTAACTTGAACCGATTCCAATGGATTTAAAACTGTATTTATTTTTAAGTTGTTTAACAACTGAGTTTTTTTGTTTTAATTTATTGTACAAAAATAAGATAGAACTAATCATATATATTAACTTTTTTCATCATTGTGTTCAATAAGAATCGCAAAAAAAAAATTAAAAGATAAAATGTAATTCATTACTTTTTTTAGTTGAACAAAAAATTAAAGATATGGATTAGTATTTTTTATTAAACTTATGGTTATGCATAAAATACTACTTACCATGTGTTTATAACTTAATGTTTTTTATTAAACTTATGGTTATGCATAAAATACTACTTACCATGTGTTTATAACTTAATGGTCTTTATCTTCTTCATATATAAGGCAAGAAAATGTCGACAATTTAGATTAAATACATAAATTATTTATTTATTGAAACTATTTAGATTCATATCATATTTTTATTAAAATTAGTCAATAAATTCATATTTTATACTCTTTTATACATGATATAATATGTTTGAATTGCATCAAATATGATTTTTTATATTTTTTTATCAACATTGAAATAACTGATTTTAAAATTGTCATGAATTGCTCGATTCATGGAATTGGTCCTTACTCAAGTTTGCTTTTTTGAGTCTTGGTCCCTACACGTTGGATATTCTATAGAAAGTGCGAGAACACCACAGGCTTTGCAATGCCATGGTGCCACCTTATGGACTCTCATGTATCCCCCCTCACATTTAGCATCGAATACCGGTCGGTTCGGTTTTGGTCTCAAACTGAAATCGATTAATTTGTCACTTTTACCACTAAAAATAGGTCGAAATCGACTGATATAGAGGGGTCAAACTGGTTTTGGGTCCTTTTTGGGCCCATCTTTTTGGGTCTTTTTTTTTTTTGCCTAATTCAACCTTTTTTTTTGTTTTTTGTTTTTGTTTTCTTCAATTCATTATTCAAGATCTTTTTGACATTTTTTAGAGTTGATTTCAAATTCAAATTTGCTGAATTTGTAAAACCCATTTTAAATAGTCAATTTCATTTAAATTTTAATGTCGTTTGTAAATTTGTACTATTACTAACTAAGTATATACTGACATATTTCCCATAACAAAATACTACCATACTAATTACTAGATAATTTAGAAAAATAAAAACTCCACTAGATGTTTAATAATTAATACACATTACAAATAAAATAAAATTGTCCTAAACAAGTAAGCAACAATTGTTCTTGAATAAGATTGTGCTAAGTCTTCTACATCCAATTAGATTCCTAAGCAACATCCAAATTGTCATTAATCTTCAATAGTTGTGACGCTTGATAGTGCTCCTAACTCTATATAGAAACATTAATAAAATTAAAACATCAAATATTAATAAATTTGGATGATGACAAATACTTAAATTAGTTTATAAAAGTAAATTAATATTGAATGAGTAAAACATTACCAGATTCTACCACAAATATCTCCACATTATCCACGGGCTCTCGAATATCAATTGGTGTTGACGGATGTCGTAATCAATTTTGTGTACAAATAAGTGCCTTAACAGTTCTCGAAGCCAACGAGCTCCGAAAAGGATCAAGTACATGACATCCCGTATTAAATGTCAATTCTGATGCAACCGTGGAAACAGGCATGACCAATAAGTTTTGTGCAATCCTTGCAAGTATAATTAGGCACATTATTTTTCCACCAAATCAATAAGTCAAAAGATGGATTAAGTGCCTCACAACCATATAATAAATACTGGTCCACCTATGTTTTGGCAACTGAAGATCTAGTGGTGGAAGATGCTTGACACCACTCATAAAACAATTTTGACTCAAGATTTTCTTTATCATCATTTGTGGTCGTAGATGTCAAAGGGGCCCATGTTTCCAGGTAGTCAGCCCATGCTTTTGGGTATTCGAGATAGAACCAAACATAGCATTATTCTTTGCTTACAAGTCTGTTAATAACTATCTCACATTTGACACCAACTCTTCAGCAAGAGTCTCACAATAAATTTTCTTCAGTGGAAAGTAAGAAGACCTAACTTACTACGTAGATGAAGCACAACTGTAATTAACAATAACAAGTTTATCTTATCTAATAAACTCCAATACTTATCTTATTTCATTCTCATGCTTATGACCATGTTCATCAAAGAACTATTATCATTCTTGCTAAGCCTAACTAACTCTTTTTGGAGTATACAAATCTCTAAAAATTAGTATTTGCTGTGATATATAAAGATCCAGAAAATCGATTAGTGGCATCATAAAATATTTTCAAAAACTTCACAAGAACCCGCACTGTCTCCTACTCCTAAAATCTAGGAGGTTCTATTTGTCCATCATTAAAGTAGGAGAGGAAATTGTAGTCTTCACTCTTTATCTACCAGAAAGCCTTCTCAAAATTTTCAGCCACCTCCAATATCATGTAAGTTGAATTCCATTGGTTGAGGGGGGCCCAAGGCCTAACGGGATTAGACTACGGGAGATGAGAAGGCCCTAGGCCCATCAGGTAGAAATCAAAGTAGGCCAAGGGCCCGAACCAGGAAATCGTGTGCCGAGCCCAAGACGCGCTTGCCCATCTGGAAAGATTAGAGCACCGAGCCCAGCCCAAATGAAAGGCCCACCATTGGTAGTGAACACCAGAGACCTCGGTGGCTGATCGAGTCCTGTAAGAGAGTACGAAAACGGGCGTCTGCCTAAAGGCCAGGCGACTGGGTGTGTCTGGTAGTGGGCACACCTAGCTAGAAACACGCTTTATTTAATGCATGTCAAGGAACCTAAACACGCAACGGCATGCTGCTTGAAGTGATGTAGGAGGGCATGACCTTGGCTTGACACCCTGCCATAACAGGAGGCTGGTGGTAGGTCTGACCAGAGCATGATCTGACACACCACAATCTCTCTTGGCAATTAAGTCCAAACCAGGTATAAATACCTCGATCCCACCTAGGGGGAATCTCACTGAACTATTATTCTCCTTAATTCTCTCGACTTTCTTTATCACTCAAATACTCTCCACTGACTTTCGTATTGGGAGGACCCCGGACCTCATCTGAGCCCACTCTTCTTCCTTGCTACAAGCCTTGGGAGTTTGGCGACTATAGAACTGCTTGGACTGCGAAACACGACATCAATAGTGGCGCCGTTTGTGGGATCTTCTTAATAGAAGCGTGTACTTCGCATGCTGGGAGCAACACGATCCCAAACCACATGACTGACTGTCACAGTACTAAAGATTGCTATGCCCTAAAAAGAAGAAGGGAGTGAGGCCTATGAGGCCATGTTCATATTTCATTCGTATGCTTATGGCCATTTTCCAAAATCCTTGTCTTCCAACAATTATAAATGGCAATTTAGCGATAATTATCATCTCTAAAATAGCCAATCTCATAGCCTCTTCACTATGTTTGTTGGTTACAAGATTCCTTACGATACTACCATCATTTTCTCCAACCCCCTCCTCAGATGTTGCCTCACCTGCCAATATTTTTTAGTATCTATCCAAAGGCCCAAATTTGTGAAGATTTTTGGGACATAAATGCTGATGGTTTTGCATGGTTGAAATTCCGTTCCTGTTTGAGTGACAAGTGGACATCTTTCTACAATAATTACATTTGCCCTTAGGATCATTTACGGGACAACCCTCGACTTCTGTAAAATGGTCTCAAATAATTGATAGATCATTTCCCTTCTGTTTCTTAGGAAGTGGACAACTATTACTATTAGGGGCACTTAGGGGAGTTGGTGTTTGCGTATCTCCCAAATTAATGGTTTGTTTATTCGAATCAATATCAATTGGACTTGACGAAGAATCTATTTAACATGTGAAAAACTAAATACATATTTAATTAATAAACACAACAAATTAAAACAAACAAAGAACAAAATCAAACATCAACACAATTACACAGTCGCTAGTTTGCAACATGACAAACATTACAAGTTTAAGATTCTAAGATTTTAGTTCGCTCATCAATCTCACAATTTATTTCAAAATAATTTTACAATAAAATTATTAAATCAGCACCAAATATTAATAATTTGATTTAATGGTAAGTTAGTAACACTCATAGTGGGAATTAGATATGTTTTGAATTATTGTTCACAATGCAAAAATTAGATCAAAAAATTTTCATAAATAATATGAAAAATAACTTAATATAATAAATACATCAAGTTAAAAACGTGGAAAAAAATTGCTTCTCAAAAAATGGAAGAGGAGACAACAATCACGGTGAAGGCATCATGTGGTGGGCACTTGGAGTGGGGGGTCACTGTGCGATGCCACAATGATGTAGTGGGTGATGCCACGATGATGAGGAGGGACTGCGGGCTAGAAGTGGCAGTGGGTGTGCCGTGACGATGCACTATGCTCGGCTGCTTGAGTCTTCGAAGTGGAAGTTTGGAAGAGAAGAAGAGTGAGGGGAGGGGAGGGGAGGAGACTTGGAGGGTTATTAAATCCTCAAAAACTCTATGTGTAGTCAATTCTGTGAACTCTTTCCACACTCTACTGATGTGATTGGCTGCATCAATTTTATTTAACGTGACGCAATCCATCATATTAGCAGAGTGCGCAAGGAGTACTCAAAAGTAACTGCACATAAAATTTTTGTTTAGAAAAATCATTCTGTAATATAATCATTTTTGTATACTCATTACGCACTCTATTAATGTGATTGGTTGCGTTACATAAACAAAAGCGATGTAGCCGAATGGAGTGAAAAAGTATGCAAAAATGATTATATATAGCATAATTGTTTTTCATCATCCTCAAACCACTCTACACATAATGTTTTTTATTTTTTTTTACCAAATGTATGATTTATGAATAATGAGTAAAAGAACTTAATTAGATTAAGATAATTAATCAAAAAAATTAAAAATAATAAAAATAAATATGGTGTGTGAGAATAATGAGTAACAAAACTTCAAAATTTATGATCTCCAAATAAGTAATCCGATACAGAACTAGAAGGGAGTGTCACTCACTTTACGGCTAGAATTACTTGCTTCCTGCAGCCAATTGACATAACCCCCGAGCCTCCAAAATAGAAGTCTTGGTTCGAAACCTCCATTCTCTAATGTGTATATATATATAAAAGAATTACTTGCTTCCTCCTCTGTGAAGTATTCATTGGTTCGTAAATAAGTGTTGAGACATTCCATGATTGTAAATATATTCTTTTCCCTTTTTCTTCTTCTTCTTTTTATTTTATTATTTTATTTTTGTTTTAATTTTTTTCTTTTGAGCAATCATGATTCATGTCCGTTTACTGAGGATCACATTAAGATTTACCAAAGAAAGCGGCATCGAAAAGAAGACATTTTTAACTGAATGAAAGGATGGGCATTTTTTTACAATCTTAAAAAGGGATGTATCATTTCCCTCCAACATTGCACCAACAAAGACACAAGTGATTGGTATTTAAACTCACCAGCAAACCACCAGGCTAGGATCCTAAAAATTAAAGCCAACGGCCTGCGACTCCTAAGCAAACACGCGTACAGTATGATTTCATCTTCACTAATATGTTCAGTAATCACATGGATATTACATAAAAAGGGTTCTGTACAAAGAGAAAAGGGCCGTTAAAGCCCGACTGACATCACCTCCCAGCAGAGACTAACGGCTTCTTCTTGGAGTCCTGGGCAGACGTTGAGGGTGTTGAAGGAAGAGTAAAAGGTTCTGAGCTTAAATGAGATGGTGATGTTTCTGCGATCACCTCTTCGAGTGCAGGGGCAATAACTGGTTGAACTGGTTTTGGCATGTAGTTGAAAGACAGATCCTTGTTGGCGGACAGTGCAATGAGCTCTTTCTCCTCCAGCCCTTTTGCAGGCCCAAGACTACAACGATCTGGGGTGTGCTTGGCCAATGCGTCTTTAAATTTTTTTACCTGTTTCATTGATGCCATTATTTAAAAATCAGCAATGTAATGATGTAACAAAGGAACATCACGAGTGGCTTCATGAGAAACTGAGCAAACTTTCAAGTTTTCAAGTAAGTTCACGGGTGAATGCACACAAAATTTAGATACGAATTCATTTGTGGATAAACAAGACTACTGAGTTTGAATGGAGTAAGTGCGTAGCTCCAAAAGAGACATAAGATGAAAAAGTTTGAAAATCCAACCTAATCTCGGTGGAAAACACACTTCTTTGATTAAAATCCAGCATTGGAAATGAACCAGCCAACCAAGATAATTAGCACAGTACAAACATATAAAATTTATCATCTATTGGCAAGCAAACTTGGAAAGTTATGAACACTGACCGTGGCGTTAGTACAGCTAAAGCTGCATAGACGACCATGAGCGCCTCTGTAGAAACGAAAGAAAGGCAGGACATGGACATTAAGGCTGTGACTCATTGACTTGTGCTCCTCATAGTTCACCTGAAGGAACTGCACATCTGGGTGCATATCGGCCAATTGACAGATCTGACACAGAGAACAATTAAAAATCATGTCAATAGCGGTGGGTTTTAAACGTAAGTGAAAAGATAAAAAATAATAACGATAGGGGTAGAGAGACGTGGGCCAGTACTACCTTGGGGTGGAGCGCTTTGCAGCCACCACAGCCAGGGGAGAAGAAATTGACAACAACCAGATTATCCCCGGCGTTCAATAGGGAGTCCACGAGGTCTTGTGCGGAAGTAACCTCTTTCATGTTTGGTTGAAGCCCCTTTTCCCACCATTTCTGAGCCTTCCCAATACGAAGGCCAGTCTGCAAATTCCGTCGGAAAAAGCTTACAACATTAAAAGCCAATGGTGATATACGTGATAAATGTCAAAAAAGATGACAAAAATATTGAATTACTACTAACAGTGTTCCCAGTTTCAAAGAGAAACAAAGGAAAATAAACAGGAATGTGACCTAGAAAAGACGAATCAAATAACCCTTTACTGAAAATAAAAAAAACCTATTTTTCCCAAAACCTGACCAAACTGGAATGAAAAAGAAGGCTTGAGGAGAGGATGCGACTAAGAAATTAACAACCTGAGCTTTAATTGAAGGCTGGAATCGGTGATTCCCTTTCCTGAGGATGGCTTCGTTTCCATGAAGAACAACTCTTCTGCCATGATAATCACTGCTCGATGAAGAAGACAATCTGAGCGCCTGTGATTTCAGTTTCAGAGGCTGAAACCAACTCACAGAAGATGATTTGTAATTCCAGCTCTTCTTTGGGAAAGAAAAAGAAAACCCATCGCGTTGACTATGACGACACGATGAAAACAGATTCGTTTTGCTAAGTAGATCCGCCATGGGGTTCCAATCCCCCTTAAACAAAATCCCTTCTTTCGATTGGCAGGAAACCCACACAATGGAATTGAAGCCCCACAATTCAGACAATTGAAAGAGAGAAATTTATTTTCTCTTGAAGTTGAAGCGAAGGTGAGGGGTAGAGTTTCAAAGGGATGATGGCATCAGAAGATAAAGAAAGCATATGAACAATGCGTAGTGATTCTTCCAGAATAATGCACACGATTTATGTACCGTGGATGATGTGAATCCAACGGTTGACATATGATTATTATACGAATAATGCAACTGATATTTCATTGGATAATGTTTGTTTATCGCTTTATATTTTTTTTTCTAATTTGCCAAGTTTATTGCCTCCAAAAACAAAAAAAAAAAAAGGCCAAGTTTATGGTGGGCGAGTGGTGCACGTGAACTACTCACTTTTTGCCACATGTTACCATCGCGATACTCAACAGATCTTATGAAATTTGTTTTTGAAAGAGAAATAATATTTGGAATACGACTGATTGCTATGAGATTTGCAAGACGATTCATTTAAAGTATAATATATATTTTTAAGAACAATGATAGAATTATTACTTTCACTCGCTTTTTTCTTATATTTTTAATTTTTAAAATTTTATTATTATTACTTTTTTTACGGTAAAGTAAGAGACAATAAATGAAGTTATATATATATATTTTTTAATTTTTTCTTAATAATTAAAGATGTTAAAAAAATATTTAAAAGAAAATAATAATTTTTTTTAAATACACTATAAAATAGCAAATAGATGGTAGGAGATAGTAAGCTTATCATTATCTCTATTTTAAATTGATATGATATTTTTAATAAGATAAATAATATTTATATTTAGGGAATGTGTCGATGTATTGTTTTTCAAAAAATGAATAAATTTGAGACTTATAAAAAAAATTAATTTTTAATAAGAATTTTTTTTTTCAAAAAACAAATATGTGAGGGTTGTATAATTCTTGATTATATCTAACCTTACTTTTCTAATAATATTTGGATTGAAATGTGCAGTGACCAAAGAATTTATCTTTTTTAATTTAAAAATTCATATGAAACAGTAATAAATAATTTTCAAGTCATGTGAAAGAGACTGTTCTTATATGTTCTTATAGGCTATAACATCACATGTCACGTTAGCCTATCAGTATTGTTTTCGTTTTTTGTTTTCTTTAATGATCGGAGTAAATTTGTGGTCTTTCTTCCTCCGTAGTAATAACAATTGTTCTAGGACGATTGGATGAGAAAAAGATGAGAAAATGAAACCAAAAATGCAGAATGGAGGGAAAGCACGATTTTGGAAGCTTGCTGTAGAAATCAGAGAGTAGAAAGAAATCAGAGAGGGAAAAAGAAACCAGAGAGGGAGATCTCACCAGGGTGTGAGTTTGGTCGTCGTCGTGTGTGTCTTGGTCGTCGTCGTGTGTGTCTTTGGTCGCCATTCCATTGTTGCGGTTGCTATCCCAGCTTCCAGATCTCTGAGTCGTGGGTGAGAGAGGTCTACAAATTTTCTATTACTTGTATTTTGTCATCACATTTTGCCATTTTCATCTTCCCTAATTTCATACCCTAATTTCATCTTTCCCATGAGTTGTTTCTAATATACATCTTTGGTACATTTAGACGCAGACTTGTGAGTTATTAGCTTCACAGAATGGATGAAAGTATCTTTGTGAAATTCATGCCCCAAGTATATATTTGGTGCAAGAATGTTGTGCTATTGTTTAAATTTTTGTTTCCACTGTCTTTTATTACTTCTAAGGTTTGTCAATAAGAAGCTATTAAATGCATTGTTGAAGATTTTAGCAAGCCAACCACTGTTGTCTTTACTAGTACAATGGCAAACAGGGTGGTTCTTCAATTTAAATACTGATTTCTCAAGGGAACAACCTTAGTGATCTTAATTTCCAGCTATTCATGTAAGAATTCACCTATGCTGTTATACATTTTGTTAATACATGTACGCCTGGTTTTGATATAAGAAGTACTTTTTTTTCAATTGAAACTTTCATATAGAGGGAGATTCATATTTGTTTTTGCTAGTTGTCTTGGTTAAGTGCTTGTACTGATGCAATGGCAGATTTAGGCAAGACTATTGAACTTGAGTTATCCTCTATAACTTTTTTTTTTCCTTTCAAGAGGCACATCTTATATATTTTAAGCACACATACTATACTTATTGTTTTAAATTGTTTTATGAGAAGTTGTCCTTAAGCTTTAATTCTTCACGAGTATGTATATTTCATGTTTTAACTTAACAAGTTTTAGATTTTCATTGTGTTGGTTTCTAAATGTCTTTTACATCATAGAGGCGTGGTCTTGAGATGCGTAATGCATTAATAGAACATATAGAATTAACTTTTTTCCAATGGACCCTTTCCAAATTGATTTCTTGTGAAGAAGTTTTGATTGTGCCGATAATTACAGATTCATTTTGACAATTGTCATATATGAGTTTTCAATAATTTATAGATTGTTTTTTTGGCTCCTCAACCATATCATCATCATCCATTACCACATTTTTGTGTAATCGATTGGTTTGTGTTATTTAGAAATAATAAATATAGTAATGGGTTAAGTAGATGGCTAATAAATACATATTATTTAGTAAATTAATAGAAATAAATTATAATTACGTTATTTTAGAATATGAATAACATGATACTCTTATTCTATCATAAGAGATATATTGACAATGCATTTGTCTTTCTCTCAGCATGAGAAATGGGAAAGAACAACGATCTATGCTAATACCAGGCAGCTCAAACACCCAATCTGCGGTATATATCAATAACATTGGAATTTGTTGAGTTGATATTTATTTTCAATATACATCAATAACTTTATCTAATAACATGTTAGGGCATACAATCAACTTGTCCAAACATCCCAAATTACATGTCTGGTTACTATGGACCAGTGCCTGCGTGGTCACCAGTTTTTCTGCCATATCCAGTTGGCAACCAATACCCATTTCCACATGGCATGGAACCTCCGATTCCTCACATCAGTACAAGCTTTGCTACAAGTAACTACAAATGTCTAGATGATAATAGCCCTAATGGTGGGGAAACTGAAGTGCCATGTACATCTCCTAGAGTTGAAGAAAGTATTGAGGATAGATCAAATCCATGGGAAATTGAGGATGGCAGTGCCGGAAAATCTCAGAATGTAGTAATGGATGATGATGATATGGTTGAGGAGCCAAATTCAGGGATGAAGTTTAATTCCCTTGAAGATTTAATGAGTTATTATGAGCAATATGGTAAAAAATGAGGGTTTGAGGTGATGACAAAAAGGAATGAGAGGGGAGAAGATGAAGCTGTTGAATATGTCACCCTTGTTTGTGCCCGTGGTGGGAGGGGCTGGAATAGGATATTCAATGTTGCCAACCCATGTCCGACATGAAAGGCGGAATGTAAGGCAAAGATTAATGCCTTAAGATGTGATGGAAAGCTTAGGTTGACTACAGTATATAATATCCACAACTACGGTCTTAGTCCAAAGAAATCTCACTTCTTTCGATGTAATAGAGAAGTGAGTGACTAGGTAAAAAGGATTCTAGATACAAATGACTTGGTTGACATCCGAATGAATAAGAACTTCGGATCTCTTGTTGTTGGCGCGGGTGAATTCGAGAATCTCCCATTTTTGGAAAATGATTGTCGTAATTATATTAACAAGGCAAGACATCTACGATTTGGCGCAGGTGGTGCTGGAACACTTAGAGAGTATTTTTTATGGATGCAGTACAAAAATTCTGGGTTCTTTGCATTGATGGATTTAGATGATGACGGGAGGTTAAAGAATGTCTTATGAGCAGACCCTCGTAGTAGAGCAGCCTACCAATATTTCGATGATATGGTCACATTTGACACCACTTGACAAATAGATATGGGATGCCTTTGCACCATTTGTGGGTGTAAACCACTATGGGTAGTCAATTTTGTTGAGAGTAAACTTTGTTTCTAATGAGGATACAGAGACTTTTGTGTGGTTATTCTAGACCTGGTTGCAGTGTATGGATGATATAGCTTCGAAAGCTATTATCACTAATCAGAATAGCGCAATAAAAAATGTAATTGCTATTGTTTTCCCAGAAACCCGACATAGATTTTGCCTGTGACATATACTAGAGAAAGTTTCTAAGAAGCTTGGCTCATATGGTTCATACAAATATATGAGGAAAAATGCATTGATGAAATGTGTGTATGACACCCAAGGTATTGAAGAGTTTGAGAAATGTTGGGATCAATTAATTACAACTTACAACTTGCAAGATGCGTGGTTGAAAAACCTATACGTTAACCATGAGTATTGGGTACTGACATTTTTGAAAGAGTCTTTTTGGGCTGGAATGAGTACAACGCAGTGGAGTGAGAGCATGAATACATTTTTTGATGGTTATGTTCATGCTAAGACAAACCTGAAAGAGTTTGATGACTAATTTGATTACGCATTGAAAAACAAAATTGAGAATAAAAATGCCGTGGACTTCCACTCATTTAGTGTCACAATTCCTTGCATATCTAGATTTCCAATTAAGAAGAGGTTCCAAGAGTTGTACACGAATACTAAATTCAAGAAAGTTTAGAAACAAGTCACCAGCATGATCGATTTGAATCCAAAGTTACAAAAGAGTAATGGTGCAGTGAAGACCTATGTGGTTCTAGTTGAAGTTCGTTTGGAAGAGTTCACTAAGCCGGTTACATATTCTGTGGACTTTAGTGAGGTAGATGCAGCTGCAAAGTGTTTTTGTGGATTATTTGAGATGAGGGGGATATTGTGTTGGCACATTTTCGCCGTATTCAGATGTAACGAGCTTAAAGTTTTGCCAGATAGGTACATTTTAGATCGATGGAGGAATGATATTAAAAGGCGATACACGTTAATCCACAGTAGTTATGATGCAGGGGAACAACGTGCAGATTCTAATAGATATTCAAGTTTGTTAAATATTTGTTATCAGATGATTACTTGTGCAATGGGTTCTAGAGAGCATACTGAGGATGCGAAAAAATAAGTTATATGCAATGATTGAATTGTATGATGCCAACCAAGAACCCTCATCGATGACCTAAACGGGTTTCAATGTTGGTGGTATGGCAAAGGACACAACTATAGTTGGTGGTTCTAGGCAAGTACGTAGTCCACATGTTGTGTGAGGGAAAGACAGACCCCCATCTTTGCGGAGAGCATCCAAGATGGAGATAGACATGCGGAAAGCTAATGTGAAGACGAAGAAAGCGCTAGTAAAGGGGAAACGTAAATAGGTGCAGATTCTTACACCGACATTTTTATTTATATTTTATTCCCTGCAAACATGATTTAATGGGTTCTTACTTGTTACTTGATTATTAGCAAGATGGAGGAGATACACCAGTCGTGAACCACCGTAGGAATTTATTTGACAATGCTGACATGGATATGCCTAATGTTGGACATGTGCAAGTATATTTAATACGTATGTATTTATATTTGAATTCCAATTTATTAGTTTGTTTATGAGAAGAGTATTTATCACCAGGGTGTGCTAGGAAGTGCAGCTTTTGAAATTATTGGATCCCAGGTCCAAGAAACAGTGATTCAGAGTCAAGAATGTGTAAGTCGATTTAATGTTTTCCTAAGATTTTAATGTATTTATTGACACCAAGTTAATATTTGGGTTTAATTCTTTATAAATGCACTTTGGGTTTGATGGGTCACAACCGCTTGATTGATATGGATGAATTTAATGTACTTTTCCAGGGATTTAATATTTGAATGTAATCCAGGAAATAAGAATGCTTGATTTATTGATTTTAGTGGCTTGAATGAAATTTAGGAATTGTTTTGTGGATTTAATGTATTTTAGTGGCTTGAATGTAACTCAGGCTTTTTTGTGCTTGATTTAATGGATTTTAGTGGCTTGAATGTAATCCAGGCAATTTTTTTTTTTGTGGATTTAATGTATATTTGTTTAAAGAATGTAATCCAAGATTTTTTTTGTAAATTGAATTTATTTTAGTGGCTTGAATGTAATCCAGGCATTTGTTTTGTGAATTTAATGTATATTGGTTTAAAGAATGTATTTATATGAATATTTTTGTGGATTTAATGTATTTTAGTGGCTTGAATGTAATTCATGTTTTTTTTAATAATTTAATATATTTTAGTGGCTTGAATGTAATCCAGGCATTTGTTTGTGGATTGGAGGTTATATTTGTGGCTTGAATTGTTCCAGGTTTTTTTTTGCTTGAATGTGATAGTAGGAATGGCAGCTTCATACTTCATCTGGTGCATGTGTGATGTACCCATACATGTTGTTTGGCTTGGGATCATTGAATGATTGGTTTGGAGGTGAAGTTGGTTTGGCGTGGTTATACAAAAGTGCAATTGAATTGCAAGAAAGTACAATCCATGAAAGAAAAAAAATTCCTGACATTATGCATAAACTTTGTGAAATTTTTGGTACAATACGCATGAACAAATCAAAAGGCTTATTTGTCCTATGATTGCAGTGCATATCTGGGTACATCACGCATGAACAAATAATAATTCCTATTCAACTGTCCATAAACTCTTGGTTAGCTGAAGAGAACAAATCAAAAGGCAACTTGGAGTGCATATCTGGATACATTACTTTGAACAAATCAAAATTCACATTCAATTGACACGTCCTATGATTGTAAAACACATTAAAGGCATATCTCCATCACCCCAATCTAGCACCAAAATCTGCTGAAGCATTGCAATGAACTCAAAATTCAAATGCAAATTGGTCAATGTCCAATGTGAGTTTAAGATTATAATTATGCACCAACTTTGGACAGAATCTAAGAACTTAATATATCTATATTGAGTCCAATACAAATCCAAACCTACAAAAAAAAAAAAAAACTACTAACACTAGGCAAAAATCACTTAGATACTACTAGGAAACATGCAACTACAAATGCAAAATCCCAATACACCCGAAGTAGTGTGTGTGAACACGACATTTTAGATTCACGAAGCACAAGCACCAACTCTTTCTTCCGAACCTTATCATTTATATTGGCTAGCAGCATCTCTCTCTTCTTGATCTAATTCGATCTCTTACGGAGCTTAACCTCCCTCTTTTCGGCATACTCGAGTCTCTTCTCGTGTTCTTTTTCCTTCCTCTCCAATTCATTGGTTCTTTCTCGAAGTTGGAGCTCATTCTCTTCATTACTATCTACCCACTTGAAAAATTTACAATATGGTAATCCCTGATCATTTCATACATATATAAGAAATGTTAGATGTACAACATATTAATCATTATATATAAAAAAATGTTTTATGTACAAATAATGTAGTCACCTCTGTGTTGTAGTTTGGACACCTAAGAAGGGTCATCCTGGATTTCTTGTAGTGTTTGAGAATTTTAGTGTGGCTTCAACCTTATAGAAGAAGAATGGTTGACCCAAAGTGCGTTTAGGAAAGGATGAAGAAAACGTTGTTGATGATGATGATGACATTCTAGGATGAACCAAAATAACAGGATCAGTAGTAGTAAATGGTCAATTTGGAGTAAGGATATAATAATTCTAAAGCCAAAATCAACTCAAAGTTTGAAATGCAAGTGAGTCAAATTAATTTCAAGTGTCAAGCTTGTGCGAGTCCATACCTCAACAATTTGGTATCATGGGCTATCAGTTATGCTGATGGCCCCATTTTCATTTGTATGACATTCCAATACAGCATAGNATCATCTTTATGTTATGATTTGTAGTCAAAGCTAGCTAATACCTTTTCATTTTTGTCATACAGAGCCATTTGCAGTTTGCGAGAATTATCTTGGGAAGTCCGTCTGGAGGAAACGATATAGGTAATGTGATATTCTGCATGATTGTATCTGTTAGGTATGATGTATTTCTTTCACAAAGAGTTGCAATCTTGCTTGATGGATTTTGTCTTGAACCTTGATGATTTACAATAATTTCCGAAAGTGGGAAGCTAAATTCTCAAATCTTTCATCTTCCTTTTTGGATTTTGGTTAATCATGGTATACGGGTCCTGATTTTATCATGATATTTCTTATTTCACGTGGAAGTAATGATATTATGTTGGATTACAGATTGCAGGAGTGGGTGGTTGGAATGGCCAAAGGAGTATATCCTAATCCCATTTCTAGTTTGCGGGGACCTCTCTGGATATGATTCTGACAGTTCATATCAGTTACCTAAAGCTGCCGATGGAGCGCCTTAATTACAAGGGTTTGGATCCTGTACAGCCCCCAATTGCCCCTCCTTACAAGAGAGCTCTTGAACTGAAGAAAGCATCCAGTCGTGGAATCCAAGAGCTCGGAAAGCGAAAGCTCTCCTTGGATTCTTGATCATGGTCATGTATAACACATATTTAACTAGACACAGACCAACCAACTCAAATGGATAGGAGTACCAAATTTGATCACTGGATAGACAATAATTACTGTAAGCCTTTAACATGTTGTTGTGCTAAAACAATAATTGCTCTTGCTTAAACTGGTTTTCATGTCCCACTAGATGGATAGTACCTGGAAAGCATTCAGAATTCGGGAGTGCTTATAGGGATAGTGTGCTCCCAATGGGATTCCCCTGTGCATATTTGGCAGTACTGTTAGGTCAAAAGATTGAAATAAAAGCTGGTATCAAATGGGATATTCGATGATTTTCAAGTAGTGGTCCTGACAGTGGCTTTTCCTTTGAAAATTAGACGGGTCGACATCCTCGGTATGGTCCATGTCTATGAGCTGTGAGGTGGTGAAGTATCATACTCTCAACTTTCATTGTAATTGATCATCCGCCATCTTTTTATTTTTTGTTTCTTCCTGGTTGGGTAATGATCTTAGATTGGACCAATGATCATCCACTATATTATCTCCCAAGTTAAATTCCAGCCAAGACTCAGCTAGCAGGCTCTGTATTAACAAGATTATTGAACAAGCTAGAGAGGTTTCTCCACTTACCATTCAGATCACTCTAGCTAGCTATATATGATTTGCACAAAATTAATTTGCTAGCTACTTGCTATTTGTCATGTCCAACATTAATGACGTAATTTGCACAATGTTTTACGAATAATCAATGAATCGTACAGTACTCTTTGTTTATGATATCAATGAATCATGAAATCTTTTTCATATACATCTTTTCAGAAGACAAGCCAGCCCGAAATCTAGCAAGAACCTGCAGAGACTGAGTTCGAACGCTGCAAACAGGAGGATGAATTCAAGAACTCGATGCAGTCCTCTATGGCTTCAGCTCGATGGGAGTCGATGGGATCTGCTACCGAGCGTGACCTGACCAATGATGAGGAAACTTTGCGTGAAGACCTCCTTCTCATGGACATAAAACGTATTGCTCTTACCACCTTGACCTGCAGGCGCTGGAGAAAATCTACAGTAGAAAACCCTGAGGAGTCTTTGGGCAGCCTGAAAGTCCAAATTCCAATGACCCTTTTCCTCCCTCCAGCCACTCTAGTACCACCACCATGTTTGGGAAAGATGCTTGGCTTATCGTTGACATCCGGACTGAAACTCACCCTTTTGCTTGCGTTTCTCGACATTTGATCTGTTCCCCCCAGTAGAGAAAAATATGATGGTTCCTCCCGTTTGAGAGAGAGAGAGAGAGAGAGAGAGAGAGATTTCAACCCAAATAGAAGAGGGAAGGAGGGAGGCAAATCTGTGAGGCGAGGGGACAGTTGGTTCGGTTTTAGGGAGTATTTATTGATGAATTCATGCGAGGAAAAGAGAAAAAGTAAAAGAGGACATTGAATAAAAAGATAAAGAGAGGATTGGGTAGGAAACAAATGTTTTTGTTCAAAGAGGCTGTGTTGACTGTAAGACCAATTAGCAAAGCAGATTATCTCACATATATATACGTGCATGACAGCATGAGCCATGCACATAGATTTGATGCATGCTGCTATTTAATGTAATTTACGAAGTCATACGATCCCCCAACCTTTTGGACCATATATACCAGCTTTTGTGGGTGTCGTGTGGGTACTTGAGTATGACCAGCAGCAAGTGTTGGATGCTCACAAGAGTTTTGCAAGTTCAAGAATGGATGGGGCTTTGGTCAAAATCAAAAAGAGGAATGAAGCTGTGAGGTAAAAAGAGGAACCAAGCACTCGATACTCTTCTAATCAGCGTTGCTTTTTAGGTGCTCTCTCAGGGCCTACCCTTTTTCTTTTTGTTGGCCATCTTGATTCTGTTCAGAATCAGAATTCTAAAGCTCATGGCCCACCAACTCCATACAGAGAGAGACAGTCGACAGACACAGAAACACAGATAGAGAGGACGATAGAGGGAATCTGTTTGAATATATAGGGTGTGGGCTTGGCGTGAAAATGAGGAAAATCTTTTTCTTTCTTTTGCCCCCTTTTCACAAAGAAATTCCTGCTGTGAAGTCTGTTTGCTAGCGTGTTTTTTGACTGGGAGCTAAAAGGTAAGGCCCCTGGTTTCCTTTGGGGTGCATTCATTCTCAACAACAAGAAATATATGTTGTTTATACATAAGAACGTGATAGAACTTGCTGCATGCTGTTGATAACAGTACTATATATACATATACACAAATTATTGTATCCACTAAAAAGAACTCAAACAAATTATTATCGCACGTATGATGAGATGCTTACGTAATACCCCTAATTGGCCTAGAGTTGAGAGCATTATAAATGGAATCCCGATCGCATTATTTGAAAATGAGAAGTTATTACTTTTTATAAAAATTAGAATTTAAATTGTATTTTTGTGTATTAAAGTCAATTCAAACTAAAAATGTGAGACTTGAACCATGCCACACCTATGAGAAAGAGAGATTATAGTAATACTCTCTATTGAGATATGAAGACATTGGTGAATGAGATCTCAACTTATTTTGAGAGATAAATTCTCACTCTTTATAAGAATTCTAAGAGACTCTTATTGTAACATGAACTAGTTGTTTTTTTCACATAAGTCGATTTGGATTTTCCTATTATTATTACGACTAGCCCGCCGGCCAGGGATATTGAGGTTTTTCAAGCTTAATTGAAGATGAAATTTACATCATGCCTAACATGATGTGTAGTACTCATGTGTACTCATTTACGTATACATCCTATATGGCTCCTTCTACTAACGCTTCACAATAAATTCAACTTTGATAATTAGGGTTCAAATTTCTACTCTTTGAATGATCAAAACGTTGAATGGCCGGCGTTCCAAAAGAAAAAGCATTCAAATTACCAATGTTTTGGGTTAAAATTTCCAGCCTTTGAATGAAAATGTTGAACTACCAGGCCAGTTTTTTTGCAGTCTCTGCATTTAATGCACATAGACGAAAGAAAAGGAAGTTGAGAATGGTTGTCATTAAAAGTTAGACTAAAGAAAGCCGTTGATTAAATTAGACTCCAAGCTCATATCAAAACCACAAATTTTGTAGTCTAGTACAGACAAGTTTGGAGTTTGAATTTTTCATTAAGAAGACTTAAATGCACCTTTGAAGATATGTCCATTGTATTTAATGAACCGAAATAACAGGTTATTAGGGTTGAATTAGTCAGCCAAAATTGAAATTATTATCCCATATATATATATATATAGCAAAAATCTGATTCTTAAATATTACCTGAAAAAATGATTTTTTTAATACTTTTTTCATGATAAAAATTATGTTTTTATAAAAACTTTGTGCGAAACTTATATAATTGGGAAAATTAATATTGGTTGAATTTTTTATTTATTTTTTTAAGTATTGGTTGAATTTGAACATTAAAATTGTAATGATGACATAACAGTAGAATTTGTCATCGTGTTACCCTAAAGAAAATTGAGAACATGAATGATGTTACCCTTCATTACGACCAAAGAGTTTTTGCAAACTCTAATGAGCCGATCGACCTTATTTACTAGACTTTCAATAATTTATAAGAGAGAGAGAAATGAGACTTTTTCTTCAAATTTGGGACATGTTGATCATGAGTACACCAGTACTTCAAATCCTAACAATTATGTCAAGCATCCTTAATTAGATTTTATTAAGGAAAATAATCAACTAATTACAGCTACTACGTACTTTACAAATATCACCTATGAAATGTAAACTAAGAGGAATTTGCCTTATTAAATTTCAACTTTGGACTCTTGGCCTTGTGATCATGATCACTGCATGGATTTGTGATAATAATAACACTTTTTCTTTTTCTTTTTTTTTGATACTCAAACTTCCAACTTCATTAAATAAAGAAAAGATTACAGACATAAATCAAACCATAAGGTTTGAGATAAAAAGTCCGGAATACAATCCCACCAAGTTGTAATACTATCAAGATGTCTACCATGTTGAGCTAAAGAATGGGCAACCTTGTTAGCTTCCCTATAAACATGTGTAAACAAGCAATTTCGGAACAAAGAAGACAACTTTTTAATCTCCAAATACATCCCTCCATACTGTGAATTGGACATACTATCATTGTTTAAAGCTTCAATCACCATAAGGCAATCACTTTTCACTTGGATATTTGAAATACCCATGCCTGCACAAAGCTGTAATCTACGGAAAATAGCTAAAAGTTCAATATGCTCCACTTCATCAACAAATACTTCCGGTAGAGCTGCTGCCAACAGAATGCAGCCCATATTATTGCGTAAAATAGCTCCAGTTCCAGCTTTTCCAGCTTCTAAATGCAAAGAACCATCAACATTAAGCTTGAGAAATCTTCTTGAGGCGCCTTCCAGTGATAAAGAGCTTGCACTTGCCTTCGGTTCTGCTTTTGTACAAATTTGTAACTTTTCACCACAGATAAAGCATGATCAGCAGCATGATATGGAGAAACAACAATTTGATCATGATAAAACTTATTGCGTCTATACCAAAAACCCCAGGCCACTGTGAAAAATATAGATAAACTCTCCCAATGCTTGTCCAAACAAAACTGTAAAGCAAGATCAAAAAAATTTGAGTGAGATGTTGCATGCATAGAAGGTAGAACTTGCAGCCAAGTTCCTTCCAAAAATTTACAGCCCACCAACGCATGATAAACTCCCTCTTCCTGCTCCTTACAGAAGCTGCAGATCACATTGATAGGAACATGTTTTAACAAAAGATTAGTCTTTGTCGGTAATCCATCTTTGCAAGCACGCCAAGCAAAAATTTTTATCTTGTTTGGAACCGGCAACTTCCATAAATGTTTCCAAAGCACTCTTTGATTTGTAGCATTAGAAGATTCAGCTACTTGAAAACCTTGTTTATCCATGATGAACCGATAGCAGCTTCTGACACTAAAAACACCATTTCTTTCAAACTCCCACATCCTTTTATCTCCTTGATTCACAGCACCACACAGCATTTTCAGAATTTCCATAACTAAACTTGGATTAAAGAGAGCTCTAAGTTTGTCTATATCCCATGAAACAGAGTTTTCAGAGAATAGACTATTAACACAATCCTGTTCAGTTCCCCTACTTATCTCAATACCCTCATTTTCCAAAGAGATATGACCTGGAATCCACTTATCTCTCCAAATATTAACACTAGTGCCATCACCTATCCTTCATCTACACCCATCCACAGCCCACTTTCTAACCTCCCAAATCTCTCTCCAAGAGTAAGAAGGACATCTACCCAACCCAGCTGTCAAAAAATTGGAAGATGGAAAATATTTAGCCTTTAGAAGTCTATGAAGTAAAGAACCCTCATCTTGGAGCAAACGCCACCCTTGTTTAGCTAACATAGCTAAATTATGAATTTTCAGATTTTTAAAACCCAATCCGCCCCAGGATTTAGAAGAGCACATTTTATTCCAGCTTAACCAATGTATTTTCCTTTCATTATCTTTGTGACCCCACCAAAACCGGGCCATCATAGCCTCCAAATCATCACATAAAGTAGAAGGGAGAAGAAAACAACTCATAGAAAAGGATGGAATTGAAAGTGCTACTACTTTTATCAAAATTTCCTTACCCCCTTGAGAAAGCAATTTTTCTTTCCAAATTTACAGCTTCTGCCACACCCTCTGTTTAATGGACTGAAATGCTCGACCTCTAGATCTTCCTACTATAGGTGGCAACCCAAGATACCTCTCGTACTGCTGAATGTCAGAATTACCCCATAAATTTTTTATATCTTCTTGGGTTCTCCGGGACACATTTCTACTAAAAGCCATTGCTGTTTTTTCCCTGTTTATCCGCTGACCAAAGACTTCCTCATACTTTGCCAAAATAGCTTGAATCCATCTGTTTTCTTCTAAATCAGCCTTGCAAAAGATCAAGCTATCATCAGCAAATAATAAATGAGTAATGCTCGGGGCCCCTCTACATATTTTAATACCTGAAAGTTGTCTCCTCAAGCCCGCTTCTTTTAATAAAGATGTTAACCCTTCAGAACATAAGAGAAACAGATAAGGAGACAAATGGTCCCCTTGTCAAAGCCCTCTAGAAGGAGTAATGGGCCCCTTAGGTTCCCCATTAATAAGCACCAAGAAAGAAACCGAGCTAACACACTGCATAATCAGCCTCACAAACACCTCACTAAAACCCAATACCTCCATAACAGATTTCAAAAAGCCCCACTCCACCTGATTATACGCTTTGCTCATATCCAATTTCAAAGACATAAAACCCTTACTCCCTGTTCGCTTAAGCCTCAAATAGTGAATCACTTCATAAGCTATAAGGACATTATCAGTTATGAGACGCCCGGGCACAAATGCACTTTGACATTCCCCAATGATATTAGATAAAACCAGTTTCAGCCTATTTGCAATGACCTTAGCAATCAATTTATAAACCACATTGCATAGGCTAATCAGTCTATAATCCGTTACTCTTATTGGTGATTTCTTCTTGGGAATCAAAGAAATAAAGGTGTGATTAAGAGAAGAAGGAAAAGAACATGTATTAAGGGCATGCAACAATGCTGCAGTCACTGAACTTCCAACCACTTGCCAATATTTTTGGAAAAATATTGGCGACATGCCATCCGAGCCCGGAGCCTTAGAAGGATTCATTTGCTGCAAAGCTATCTTAACCTCATCTTCAGAATACACACGGGTTAGCTCTTCATTCATACTTGGAGTGACTCTTCCCCTTAAATCATTAAGGAAGTCTAGTGAAGCAGTCGGATTTGAAGAAGTGAACAGTTCACTAAAATAACCCAGAATAACATTGTCCATATGAGCCCTCTCATGCCACTGCCCTTGTTCATCCTGAATTCGTTGCAAACAATTCTTTTTTCTGCGTTGAGATGCTTTCATATGAAAATATCAGGAATTATGATCACCTTCTTTTAACCATAGAGCCTTAGAACGTTGTCTCCACATCACTTCATCCCTCTCCAACCAAATAGCAACCTCTTTTCTAGCAACATTTAAGGCTGAAACATCCAACCCCCGATGATCCTCATATAACTGTTGCAATTTCAAATTAGCTTGTTAAAGCTTTTTCTGAACATTCCCAAAGCAATTTCTATTCCATTGCTGCAGCTTGACCCCACTCTTCCTAATCATATCCGCCACATCCTCCAATCATGAGTGAACATTACCCATTCTCCATGTATCCTTAATGATAGCTTCACAATCTAGATTTCCAACCCACATTTCTTCAAACCGAAATAGTTTTTTCTTTTTATTAGGAAAATTTGTATCACCCTCCAATTCCAACCAAATCGGGAGATGGTCAGAGTAAGCCACAAAGCCGTGAACCACCTTCGCATTCGGATAAGAATTCCACCAAGTGGAATTGGCAAGAAACCTATCCAAATGTTCATTGATACAAGCAGAACCTTCCCTCATATTTGACCATGTAAATTTATACCCAGTGAACCCCAAGTCGCGCAACTCACACTCCTCAACAACATCTCGGAAAGCAGATAATTGAATTTCCGGTTTGGGATTCCCTCCCTGTTTCTCATGATGGAACATCGTTTCATTCAAATCACCCATGACTAACCATGCCTCCCCACGTGAACGTCTAATACTCCTAAGAAGAGACCAGGTTCTATACCGTAAATGGGTTTCAGGAACCCCATACAAAGCTGTTAAAAACCAACGCCCTCCAACTACATTATCATCTCTAATTTCAGCATCTATGTGAATTGAAGAAAAATTAACAATAAAAAGAGCAACTTCTTTCCCCCAATACAGAGTAAGACCCCTTTTTTCTACCGTTTGAACATACTGCTAAACAATTAGAAAAACCAAGTTTGAACTTACAGTTTTCAACTTCTCGCACACTAAGTCGGGTCTCTTGAAGGAAAAGAACATCGGGCACTTCCCTCTTCGTCAGAGTGCAGAGGTGGCGAATGCCTCGTGGGTTCCCAAGCCCAAGGGCATTCCATGCAAGGACTTTCATGGTTGTCGGTGGTGCTGTTCAACAGCCACCGCCGATAGCTCAGTGCATCCCTCTAGTTCCGCATCCGTGTGATTCGGTACTTCAGAAACTCTCCCAGCCTCATATCTCGTTCGGACCTGCCGAACAGGTTCTATATTGTTACTGCTCTGTTTCCTCTTTCTGCCGCTGTCCTGTGTCGCAACATCAAGAGAAGACTTAGGTTTTGACGTTTTGGACTTAAACAACAGCCTTCCATTTCTTCTATTTTCGTATACCGAAGCAGGCTTCCTTAATGGGTTGGACTGCTCCACAACAGACGGTCCTACCTCCACCAGAACCTCAACAAGCCCAACATCAAAAGACCCACCAGAAATCCCCTCTTCAAAAGCCCCATCCGAAAGCCCATCCACCCCCTCCAGAGGCCCTTTAACACCTTCTTCACTTACCCCATTACCACCAACTGCTTTCAATGAGCCGTTTGAAATCGTATGAAATACGTTACTCAGTAACGGACCCTCCTGAAAATCAGCCATCTTCTCCGTGGGCGTTGTAACCGTTACAGTTTCACCATCGCCAAAAATGCCGACTAAACTACTCCCGACAGCGAGACCTGGTTCCGTCGCCGACGAAGGGGCAGGATTTTTCAATGAGCTAGTCGGACCGGAAGTCTCTTTAACAGAATCCATCTTTGCTTCCCCTGAAAATCAACTCCTTACTGAATTCTTCTTCTCATTGAAACTACCGGATCGTAACCACACACCATATGGTTGAAAAACCTTATCACCGTCCATACCAGCAAGACCCTCCCTTTCACTGCAGTCTTTATCAACATGACCCAATCGCCCACACTAGTAGCAGAAATTAGGCAATCTCTCGTAAGAAAATCGAATCCAAACCGACTAACCACCTCCAACAGACAACTTTGAACCCCGTAGGAGAGGTTCATTCACATTAAGCTTAACCCTCACTCTCAAATACTCGCCCCATTCCACTTCACCGTTCTCCAAATCAACGTCCTCAACTAAGCCAATCTTCTCCCCAAGCTTCCGACCCACATGGACATTCCGAGCCATGATGGGAAGGTCATGTAATCTGACCCAAAAGGATGCAGTCTGCATCTGAATCTGTTGAACTTGAAGACGACCATCCGCTTCAGCAAACAGAACCAAGTGGTTCTCTCTTAGAACCTTCTCTTTATCACTAGCATCCTTAAACTCAACAAGAAACAGTGTTGTTGAGAGATCTCGGAACCTAACTCCCATGACAGTCCTCCATATTTTCCGCATCGTACCCTTAAACGACTCCCGATTGAAATATTTTCCAGTAAAGAGTTGCATAAACAAACACTTCCCTCCCCGAGGCAAAACGTCCTCCAGATTCGCCAATCCGATGACCACATCTTCGCTTTCCTTCTCAGTCAATGAAAGCTTAGTATAGAGCACGGGAAGATCATCTTCCGTAATCATACTTGCAGCAACGTCAAACAAGGCCAACTGCACCAGGGCAGTACGAGAACCTCTACAAAGGAAGCCCTAGGAGAGGAATTTTAATCATAGGATCAGCTTTAAAATATAGATAAATAAGGCTTTAATTGGTTGAAATTTTTAGATATAAAACTTGTCAAATCCGAGTTCAAACGTACATGATCATCTATAGTGGTTTATTTAAACATTTCGTCCGATCTATGACATTAGCTTATGGTCCGATGTTAAAAGGTAAAAGCGGTTGATGTTTCTAAGAAAGTTTGTTTGTTATATATATATATATATACAAAAACTAGGCTTGAGCCGATATAGTTCAAAAAAATATCAATAGAGTTGACATTGTTTTTTGGTTGATGTCTCCTAGCGCTTACTGAAGAGGATTTTTGCCTTGGGCAAGGAGTGTCTCCTAGTTTTTCATGGAAGAGGTGGTTTTCTTCTATTTTTCTTCTTTCAATTATTGCACCAACGACAAAACTGGCAGTTATGGTAGAAATCAAACTCATTGAAGCAGAATAGAATGAAGTGACAGTGGAATTGTTTGCAGAGGATGTCATTTTAAGGCAAGGGAAGCTGTCTCATTGGCCTTATAGTATCTGAAAAAGCCAATAATAGAGATGCGTTCAAGGCTACCATGTTGAGTATTTGGAAACCTCAGGGACAAGTGATATTCAGAGATGTTGGGCCCAATCTGTTCCTTATAGAGTTCCAGAAACAACAAGATTTATATAAAGTTTAACGAGGTAGGCCATGGTTATTTGATCAATTTCTTTTCTATATTAAAAACTTTGATGGTTGTTATTCTCCAAATGATATCATGTTCAATAAAGAATATATGTGGATTCAATTACACAATATTCCTTTTGGTGTATGTCATGAGTTATTGGAGATCAGATTGGGAAAGCTATTGGTGAAGTAGTGAAAATACATGTTGATGGAAAAAGGATTGGTTGGGGGGCCCTATCTTAGAGTCAAGGTTGGTATTGACATTTCAAAGCCTTAAATGAGAGGAATAGATCTCAATTTTAATGGAAACAAGGTGTGGCTTTCTTTTAAATATGAGAAACTCCCAATTTCCTATTTTAGATGTGGCACGATCAAACATGGGAGTAATGGTTGTGTTAAGGAGTCAAATGTAAGATCCATGCATTCAAGTGATAATTCCCTAATTTCAAAAAAAAAATGTGATAATACCCAGTATGGCATATGGCTGAGAGCTACTGCAACAAAACCTGGAGTGAGTGATAAACAAAAAGAGAGAAGATAGTTCTTGCTCAAATTCCCAGAACAGTGATCAGCAGATTGAAGATGATTACATGGAAGGTTCTCAAACTTCTTTTGGTAAGGAATCAAATCCAACTAAGGAAAAGGCTTTTATTCAGGAAACTCCAAAACTGCAGCTAATCTCTCGGAAAATCATAATTATGAGGGGGGAGCAATCAAAGGGTTAGCTCTTTACTAAGGGAAGTAATATTAGTAACGATGCTCGAATTAAGGAGATTGCAGATCAAGTGCAAAATAAGGATCATAGATTAATTGCTATAGATATGGAATCTGATTTGAATGCCATCAATAATAGCATACCAAGCGAGCCGGCTCAGAATGTTGAATTCACCTCTGCAATTAATGTTGATAGTTCAATGAAGCAGCATACTACATGGAAAAGAAGGGCTAGGAAAAAGAAATACATGGATAAAGGTGAAAGGGAGTAAAAGAAGTCATGCATAAATTTCCACAAGAAGTGTTAATGATGAGATGGAGACTTGCTATGAGGGCCCTAGTAGCAAGAGATGAAGGATGATCAGTACTAATGGAGAGCAACCTAAAAACTTAATGGTAGAGGTTGGCTTCCAGCCCTACCAGTATTAACGAGGGACAAGTGATATTCAGAGATGAGGGCTTAGGAACTCTCGAACAGTTCGATTTCTTAGTTTGTTAACTAAAGAAAAGTCCCCAAGTTGAGTTTTCTCATGGAAACCAAATGCAATAAAAGAAGAATGGAGGAAGTTAGAGCCAGATTGAATTATGATTGTTGTTTTGTAGTAGAAAGCATAGGAAGTAATGATGGGTTCAGTCTTTTATGGAAGAAGGAGCTGGAAGTAAATCTTATAAATTTTTCTACCTGGCATATCAGTGTTGGAGTTAAAGAACCAGTACAATAACTTCATGGATGTTTATTGGATTTTATGGGCATCATGATACTTCTAAGAGGGAATCTAGTTGGAATCTCTTAAAGCATATTAGGCCAGTCACTAATATTCCATGGCTATGTAAAGGAGATTTTAATGAAATAACATGCCAATCAGAGAAAGTGGGAGCAACTCTAAGACCATACAAACAAATGGAAAATTTTCGTGAGGCCTTAGAGTTTTGTGCACTTGGTGATATTTATACTAAGGGCCCTAAGTTTACATGGACTAACAATAGAAGGGATAGAGGTTTTACTAAGGAGAAATTGGGCTAGAGTTGTTTCAAACCTAGAGTGGCACCAAAGTTTTTCAGATTCTCTATGTATTGTGTTACCTACTGTCAAATCTGATCAGAATCCCCTCTTTATTGTGGTTGCAAGAAAGGACAGGAATTTGAGGAAGAAGACATTTTTGTTTAGATATGAAGTCTCTTAGAACTTGAAGGAGGATTGCTTGAAGATTATAAAGGATTCTTGGAAGAAAGGCCATGGTGGTTTTGGAGGTAGGCCTAATATATGTAGCAGAATTTAGCATTTTAAAGAAGCACTATAAAAATGGAACCAAACTTGTAATAAGAAGACCCCAGGTGCAATTAGAGGTAGAATGAAGAGAATATCACATTTGCAAGACTCAGCAGATGATGAACAAGTGACTACTATAAAGCAACTACAGAATGAAGTGGGGACCTTATTAGAATAAGAGGAGCTCAAGTGGAAGCAAAGAGCAAAGCAGTAGTGGTTAGCTCATGGGGACAGAAATACTACTTTTTATCACATTCATGCAAATCAAAGAAGGAAAGCAAATACAATCAAGCAAACCACTGATTAACATGGAGAGCTACACCAAGATGAATCCAAAAGAGGTGATATTTTGTTGATTCTTTTAAAGCTCTCCTTAATTATTCAAGTCCTATAGAGATTGATAGTGACCTGGCCTATATGGATGCTAGAGTTACTAATGATATGAATAGCATGCTCTTATCTAATTTAGAAGTTAAAGAAGCTATTTTTCAAATGCCTCCCCTAAGTTCTCTTGGTCCTAATGGGTTCCTTGATCAGTTATATTAAACTCATTGGGAGGATGTTGGCAAGGAAATATGTAGTTTTGTGCTGAATTTTCTCAAGGAATGAGGCTCTCTCAGCAGTGTTAATGGCACTTTCATCACTCTTATTCTAAAAGTGAATAAGCCTAAACGAGTTATAGAGTACAGACCTATAAGCCTATGCAATGTACTCTACAAGATAGTGGCCAAAGTACTTGCCAATAGATTGAAACAGGTTTTGCCTATGATCGTCTCCCTAGATCAAAGTGCATTCATACCAGGATGGCTTATAACTGATAATATTCTTGTGGCTTATGAATCTCTTCATTATTGAACACTAACAAGAAAGGAAATGAATGTTATATGGCTATATATTAAACTCGATATGAGTAAAGTATACGATCGTATAGAGTGGAAATTTCTTGAAGTAGTTATGAATAAAATGGGATTTGCTCACAGGTGGACTTCTCTTATTATGGAATGTATTTCTTTAGTCTCTTATTCCATACTACTCAATGGTGAACCTCAAGATCATTTTTTACCTTCAAAGAGTTTAAGACAGAGAGATCCTCTTTCACCATACCTCTTTATTATGTGTGATGAGGCTTTGACTTCATTACTGAACAAAGCTGAGCATATCAGGTATGTCTATTGGAAGATCTCCAATCATTATTAACCATATTTTCTTTGCTAATGATAACCTTTTATTCTGCAAAACAAATTCTTTAGAATGGAGTAGAGCCTTATATATTTTGGCACAATATGAGAGGGCTTTTGGGCAAATGCTAAATAAAGAAAAGACTTCTATTTTTTTCAGTAGAAACATTCCACCAAATGTAAAGAATACAATTATACCAACCTACACTATAGGTATTTTTCTATTATCTGTCTTGATTACTCAAAACTTGAACAAAATATTGAGGAAGTTTTGGTGGGTACAAAATGGTGAAAATACAAAAGTTCAATAGATAAAATGAGAATAGATGGGCTTAGCAAAGGAGGCTGGGGGTTTGGAGTTTCGAGACTTTGAAAACATTAATTTAGCCATGTTGGCAAAGCAAAGCTCAAGAATGTACTTTAATTTAGCCATGTTGGCAAAGCAAAGCTCAAGAATGTTAAAGAATCTTGAATCTTTACCTACTAAAGTTTTAAAACAGAAGTACTTTCCAAACAAAGATCTGCTGGAGGCTACTTCGGAAAACAGACTATCTTATGCTTGGAATATAATTGTAGAGCAAAAACTTCTTAAGGAGGGTCTAATATGGAGGATAGAAAATGGAAGACAAATACGAATATGGAAAGACAAGTGGATTCCTAAGCCCCATTCTTTGATGATGTAGTCACCAAGTCCAAATGCAAATGAAGATGCTAAGGTTTTCGACCTTACTGAAACTGTTATGAACAGATGGAATGTGAGAAAGTTGAACACCTTTTTTTCCTCTCAAAATGCTGATCGAATTCAAAGTATCCCTCTTTGCATTGGGAGAAGAGAAGATAGTCTAGTGTGGCACTATACAAAGTGTTGCCCAGATGACTAACACAAGAGGGGGGTGAATTGAGTTGTATTTAAAAAAATAACAATTATAAATCAAATATACAATATAAAATATAAACAAAATATGAAACAACAATAAATATAAAGAGTAAGGGTAAGAGAGAAGCAAACTCAGTATGTTAACGAGGTTTGGCCCCACTGCCTACGTCCTCGCCTCAAGCTACCCCTTGAGGATCCCCGAATTCACTATTCAATCTCCTTCAGGTGGAGATAGAAACCTATTACACCTTTGAACAACACCGCTACAAAGGATCCGTGTAGAACACCCTCTACACTTGCAATCACCTTACACGTGGTGATTCAACGATTCCCTGTGTAGAACACTTTCTACACGCACAAGGGTTGTACACACCCTTTTACTGATACAAAAATTGATAGTGGGTAGGATATCAGAAAACACTCCTCAATGAGTGAAATAAGAACAATACAAGCACAAACTATATCTCTCAAAATGAACAAGGGTTAAGGCTCAATGCTTAGAGAAGAGAGAATGAAAGCTTTGAATGAGAGTTGTATGCTCTTGGTGTTGTAAATGTGAAGCTCTCAAATGATCTATTTATAGGCATATGAGACTTCATATTCAAATTTAAAAAGATTCACATGTCAAAAACATCATCATTCATTTTTCAAAAATTTCAAACCTAATCTTTTTACTTTTTGCATATGACAAAAGGAGCACACTTTGCTTTTCAAAAATTTCAAACCTAATCTTTTACTTTTTGCATATGACAAAAGGAGCACACTTTACTTTTCAAATTTTCAAACAAAGACATCTTCCTTTTGCATAAGTCAAGAAAAGCATCAATCACTTTTGAAATTATTCAAATAAAACATGCACATGTGAAAGATGACAATCAATCATCTTTAATATTTTCAAAGTTCAAACCTTTAATCATGGCATGCACATGTGAAAGATGACAATCAATTATCTTTCAAAATATTCAAATTTAATTTTCAAAAATATTCATGCACATGTGGAAAATGTATTTTAATGCTTTATGATAAAATATTAATTTTGAGCCTTAATCCTAATTTCGAATTTTAAGAGATTTACAACATTACTCTATGACTTTAATGTGAGCTTGTTCCCTTCTTGCTCATGCTTGGTTTCTTGATGTGCTTGACTCCATTGTGTAGATAACTTGAGCTTGAGACTCCTTTATTCTTTGAATTCATTTGTTATCATCAAAATCCATGTGTAAATATATAATTACACAAAACTTGAAACCTTAGGTTCAACACAAAGGATGGCATTTTTTCTGTTAAAAGTGTCTATCATTTATAAAAAGAGATTAAACTTAGATGTCAAATGAGTTGCTCTGATGACAAGAATGCAGAATTTGTTTGGAAATCAATTTGGAAGTTGAAAGTTTCAAATGCAATGAAGATGTTCATATGGAGAGCTTGCTAAGATGCACTACCATCCCTTTCCAACCTTTGCAAAAGGAAAATTATGGAGAATGAATTCTGCCCTATATGCAAAATTCACATAGAATCAGCGGGTCATGCCATTTGGAGTTGTGGAGGAGATCGAGATGTCTGGTGTCAAGGCAACAAAAAAATTCAAAAGATGGTTTTTCAAAGTGAATCTTTAATGGACATTTGGAGCAAACTTTGTAGTACTCTCCAACAAGATGAACTAGAGGAAACAGAAATAGTAGCAAGGTTGATATGGTTCAAAAGAAATGATTTTATCCATGGAAAACCATTCAAACATCCTAATTCCATCATCAACAGAGCAAATGAAGATTAGCTAGCTTTTAAACATGCACAAAAACACAAAAAGCCTCACCAACGGAGTATTTGACAGATCCATCATAAATGGACAAAGCCTCGAGATTAGTGTTACAAAGCCAACTGGGATGCTGCGGTCAATAAGGAGAACTGAAAGATTGGCATAGGAGTGATCATTCGAGCTGGACAAGGCCAGGTAATAGGTTTTCTGAGTTCTCCTAGAAGTCTATATGCAAGCCCTCAGGTGGCTAAATCTTATGTGTTATGGTTGCTGCAAATTTCTGTAAAGGTTTAGGCATTCTATCATTGATATTGGAGGGAGATGCCTTACAAGTAGTGAATAATCTTTCAATGAAGAACAAAGACTAGTCTCAGGCAAGTTGGTTAATTTAAGATGCCATAATTTTGCTTTATTCTTATGATTTTTGGTCAGTTGTTCATACAAGAAGAGAAGCTAATCAGGCTGCTCATATTTTTGCTCAGAAAGTATTATCTCTTCAAGATGATTTCATAGGTTTAGGAGAAATTCCAACTTGTATTCAGTCAATTATTTATCTTGAGATGTTGTAAGACTTGTTGAGCAATAAAATATCATCATTTTATAAAATAAAAAATAAAAAAATATAGGCTTGAGCCGTTAGGCTATGTTCTTTTACATCTCTAATTTTCTTTTATCTTTTTTATTTTCATACATCTCTAATTATTTTGCGCATAGCTGTGCAGCAAATTATTATCTCCTAGAAACAGAAGTATGCTAATTAAAGGGGAAAAATCACATCTCAGTACGTTTTCTCAAGCAACGAAACGACGTCACTGAAATAAACAATCGCTACCTTATTGTTTTAGGCGACCAGGCTGCCAGGCTCTATTCTAGTCTTTTTTTTTTAATTATTAATTAATTAATTAATTGACTTCGCCTTCTCTTTTACCTGAAAATTATAAATTTTGAAAGAATTAATCAATTACAAATTAATTGAAAATGACTATATCTGCTTTTTCTTCAACTACCCTGGCTGCGACTTCCCCTGGTTCCTCATGATTCATCCCATCAACGTTTCAAAGAAAAGTTTTTAGCTAAGTTCTGCCCTTAGAATGGGGGATCAGGTGAAGCTGATTTCCACTCCACTAAGCCTTCCCGGCTGCAGGGTTGAATGGGCTTTGAAGCTTAAACGAGTGGATTATGAGTACATAGAAGAAGATTTGAGAAACAAGAGTCGCTTGTTACTCGACTCCAACCCTGTTCATAAGAAGGTCCCGGTGCTGTTGCACGCCGGCAAGCCGATTGTCGAGTCACTCGTCATCCTCGAATATATTGAGGAGACATGGAAGGACAAGTACCCTTTGCTCAGTGAGGATCCACATGAGAGAGCCATGGCTAGGTTTTGGGCTAAATTTGGTGATGAGAAGGTACGTGAAAAGGGCATCTCAACTAATTATCATTATTGATATTCTACCTTGTTTACCATATGTTAGTTTTTTGGGTCTCGAGTCCTTGATCACTATTAAGGTAAGATTAATAGTACTCTCACGTTGATTAGATAGGCTTATATAATTGCTTTGGGCTTTATAAACAAGTCTAGATCTCCTTACAAAGTTCCAAACTTGCAAGTGTAATTCAATATGTTTTGTTATTATTTTACATGGGCCGGGATGGCAGCCGAATTCGATCTTGGGATAGATGAGCTAAGGGGGCAATTAGATTAAGGCCCGTTTGGTTGTTAGACTCAACTGAAATATCAATTCAGTTAAGTTTAATTTTAAATTGAATATAATATTTAAATACATAACTCTCAAATTATTAAACTCAACTTAACTTAAAATATTTTTATACGTAGGACTCACAACCTTTTTCAACTTAACACCTCTTTATACGCGAGACCTATAACGTTTTATAACTTTTCATAAATATCTCTAAACTTATCTTGACATCTAAACATATCTAAATCCATCTTAAATGGCCCCACATAACTCACTCCAATACTTCAATTGACTATTATTCATAAAAAATTCAATTCAGCTCAATATTTAAACGTAGCCTAATTTTGTTGTTGCAATAGTACGATCATCTCAGCTAAATAGCTAGGCCTGTATAATTACTTTAATTGAGGCTAAGTCCCAAAATGCTATTCAATATACTTGTTATTCTTTACCTGAAAAGGAGGCTCTTATTTATAGAGCCCAAAACTTACTTTGTAGTTTGTACTCTTAGATCTCATTAAATATTGAGTTGAATTGAGTTTTTTATGAATAATAATGAGTTGAGATAGTTAAGTGAGTTTTATGAGGCATACTTAAAATAAATTTATATGTGTTTGGATGTTAATATGAGTTTAGATATATTTATGAGAAATTAAAAAAAATTATGAGTCTCACGTGTAAAAAGTTGTTAAGTTGAAAAATATTGTGAGTTCCATATGTAAAGAGGTTTTAAGTTTAAATGAGTTTAGTAATTTAAGAGTTGAGTATTTAGATGTTAGATTAAGTTTAAAATTAGACCAATCTTAATTTAGTCTAAGTTCCAAACAGGGCCTTAGAGCATTGTTAATGGATTATGCATATGTAAATGACAATTTTGATGAATGTAAGATGAATTTGGATCTTGGCTATTCCATTTATTTAAATCTCTACATTGGAATTACTATTTTTTCATTATATAATAATAAAATAATATAAGATAAATTTAACTTTGGCTATTCACATCAAATCTCCATATTGAATTACTATTTATAATTTATTATATAATAATGAGTAATTAATAATTTTAAAAATATTTAGTTTTTTAATTACTGATTTATTTTATTTTATCATATTTTACTATTTAATTTAAAGAAACTCATGTAAATATTGTGGAAGTAGATAGAGAGAAGAGAGAGTTATAAAAAAATAATAAAATAAACATTTGATGTGTGAACAATACTTATCAAATTTGGTTTTAAATTTGGATTTACTGTAGCTAGGATTTAGCTAATCCAATGTGATGGTTTTTTTATGTCCTATTAGCTATTTGAATATGGTTTTTGATGTTTAGATATTCTAATGAGGATGCTCTTAGGCGTCCTATATTTATAAATAATAGTAAAAAAGTAGTTAATAATTTATAAATAGTAATAAAATAGTCTCGACCTACCAAACAAAGCTTTAGAGGATCGAAACATGCAAGTGGTGGTTTCTAGAGTTAAGCCATGTAGCAAACTTAAAGAAAAGTTGAAATTTTTGGCCCAGCATATTACGTGTAAGCAGACAATTAGCTCCTGATCATGACCATTCTCTTTCGCTTCCCATGAACCCAGTGTATTGTAGGAGCATTTGGGGCAGCTTGGCTGACTGAAGGAGAGGAAAAGAACAAGGTCATACAGTCTGCACAAGAATCACTGGCGTTTCTTGAGAAGCAGATTCAGGGGAAGAAGTATTTTGGGGGAGAACAGATAGGATTTCTGGATCTAGCAGTGGGTTGGATTCCTCATTGGCTTAAGGCTCTAGAAGAAGTGGGAGAAATGAAGGTACTCGATGCTGGAAGGTTTCCATTACTCCGTGAATGGGGTCAGAACTTCTTGGAAATTCCACTCATCAAAGATTCCGTTCCTCCTAGAGAAAAGTTGGTTGTCGAGTATTTTCATGCCGGTAAAAGCTTCAAGCGTTCCTTAGAAGCTGCCAATAAACCATGATATATATATATATATATATATATATATATATATATATATATATATATGTATGTATGTATAATATATTAGAAAATTCTATATACCATACTACCATCCCACTTGTATCTCACTAAATAAGATGTGGTATATTTATCACTAAATGATGATAAATGCACCACATCAAATATAATAGGATGCAAGTCGGATGATGGTGTGGTATATAATATTACTTTTATATATTACTTTCTCATATGTGTGGGAATAACATTGTTAGGTGGCAATGATGAGACACTTGGCATATAGATTTGTTATATATGTTCTTGGATTAATGTTGTTGTGGGACATGAAAATCAATTAGAAATTTAGCATTTATGTTATAGTATATGAGAAATACTTTAATTATAAAGGGATTATATAAAAGTAATTTTATAAACTAACGTGGTTTGATAGGATTTGTTTGATTGTAAAATTATTTTTATTATAAAGTAAATCTAACGAATCATATAAAATTACGTCAATCACGTTTATGAATTTATTTTTGTGAAATCTTTTTGTATATGTAGCATTTCTCATAATATTTTAGAAGCCTTTGGTTGAGAAATGGATACAATTCCAAACAAAGTACCAAAAATTGGCAGCTAGAGAAATAAAACTTTTCTCCCAATGGTGAAAAGCAAATTTATTGCGCTTGCCTCTGTAAATCTTCCATGTAATATCACTGTTTGGACTTGGGGTGTTAAAAATACTTTCAAAGACCTGACTATGTAAGAACCTTCTCTCTCTCCAATAGAAAAAAGAACTAGGAAACTTATCAGGTATATAAACTCTATAAGGATGAATACTATTTCGTCATTATACAATTTCTAATTACAAATATTACATCATCCACAAAGGAGAAAAAAAAAAAAACTCACAAAAGTAATTTTATATATTGACATGATATGGTGCTCAAGACCGATAAACTCTTTTTATTAAAAAAGAAAATAAGGCATATCATATCAATTCACATCAATAATTTATAAATATATTTTTATGAGATTATTTTGTAAATATACATCCATTTCTCATCGGTAAAATTAATTAGTTGATACCAGCAAAGTAAATATAATTAGCTACTTTCTATATTTGGACACATGATAGTATTCTCAATCTATCCCAAAAATGTTATATTATGAAAAGAAAACATTGCTTATGTAAGCAATTTTACATATAAGTTTTGTTACTTATCATCTCACACACTACACACCATATATTATTTTTATTTTTTGTTTTATTCCTATTAAACTAATTGAGTTTTTCTACTAATCATCTCTACACAACATACTTGCTAAGGAAAAAAATAAAAAAAATAAAAAATTATGTGTAATGTGTAGTTAGGGATGATGAGTAGAATTTTTCTTTACATATATGCTATATATCTCGTAACAGGATAAGAAAAGTACTTCATCCGTATTCCAATAAGGAAAAATCTAATTGCAAGTACAACTACGTATTAATATGTGCACTAATTTAATGTGATTGGTCAAAAAATAGATTTTATTAAAAACAGTACTAATTTAAATTTTGAATATCAAAAAATCAGTATTTGTACGTAGATTAGTACGTAACTTTACTTGTACGTAACAAAACTCAATAATAATATCTATTAATTAATTATGCCACTATTTCATGAATTAAGGTACAAGGATTTGAGAGTCTTAAAGATGGAGGTAGGACTAGATATATCAATTATCAATTGAGTCTTACAATACTTATTGCCACCCGTAAAAATGATAATATTAAATTAACAATAAATATTATAAAGTCTACTTCTTCTACCTATCTCTCTTCAAAGCATTTATAAATACTCAATTAAGTTTATTTTGTTTATCCAAAAAACTTTAATTATGATACATTTGGGAGATGGGAGTTTCGAACTCCAAATCCCTATTTAATTACAAAATTAAATATAAAGTTAATTATATGCAAAAATAATAATAATAATAATAGATTCATCTGTCTATATCTATGTTACTTAACTACGCCCGACGTTTCTTCTTACCATACAAAGTATAGTCAAGGAAATTCGGCTCTTCCAACAAGAAAATTTCAATTAAATGAAGCCGGTGGCACCAACACCGAGTTTGATGTAATTAAGGTTTTCTTATAAAGTAATGTTATAAACCATATTATTATTTTATTTACATCTTACTATATATAATATAACGTATTTATTACCATTTGATGATAAAAAAATATATAATAAATGATCGTTTAATTATGGTAAATGCACTATATCTTATTTAATAGGATGCAAGTAAGATGATAGTATAATGTATAAAATTTTCTTTTTCCATACCGTCTATTTCTATTTTTAATACTTTATTTTAAAAAAAAATACAAATCAAAGTCAAAGTTCGTATCCGTGTTTTGAACAAGAATTACCTATCAAAGGTGTGTTTTCAGGGCCCCTCCACCCAGACGAAAACTCCAATTATATGAAGCCGGCACCACCTGCACCACACAATATAAAACAACATAATTCGTGTATCATATTAGAAAAGTTCAGAGTTTCAATATTCTTAAGTTTTTTGCTAAGTTCTGCCCTTAGAATGGGGGATCAGGTGAAGCTGATTGCCACTCCTCAGAGCCTTCCCTGCTGCAGGGTTGAATGGGCTTTGAAGCTTAAAGGAGTAGATTATGAGTATATAGAGGAAGATTTGAGGAATAAGAGTCCCTTCCTACTCGAGTCCAACCCTATTCATAAGAAGGTCCCGGTGCTGTTGCACGCCGGCGAGCCGATCGTCGAGTCACTCGTCATCCTTGAATATATTGAGGAGACATGGAAGGATAAGTACCCTTTGCTTAGTGAGGATCCTCATGAGAGAGCCATGGCTAGGTTTTGGGCTAAATTTGGTGATGAGAAGGTACGTGAAAATGGTATCTCAGCCAATTATCATTATTGATATTCTACCTTGTTTACCATATTTTAGTGTTTTGGGTCTCGCGTCCTTGATCACAATTAAGGTAAGATTGGCTTATATAATTGCTTTGGGCTTTAGAAACAAGTCTCTCCTCATTAAGTTCCAAGTGTAATTCAATATGTTTTGTTATTAATTATTTTTACATGGGATGGCATCCAAATTCGATCTTGGGATAGATGAGCTAAGGGGACAATTACATTAATTTGCTTGTTGCAATAGTCTCATCTCAGTTAGATAGACCTGTATAGTACTCACTTTAATTTGGGCCAAGTCCCAATATAGGTTGTTATATATCATTTACCAGGGAATGAGGCTTATTTATAGAACCCAAAACTTATTTTCAGCACTCCTAAGGAGGTGTATGGAACCATGCAAGTGGTGATTTCTAGAGGCAAACCATGTCGAAAATGTAAAGAAAAGTTGAAAATTTTGGACCAGAAAATTGTGTAGACAGGCACAAGATCCTAATTATGATGATCATTCTCTTTCGTTTTCCTTGAATTCAGTGTGTTGTTGGAGCATTTGGGGCAGCTTGGCTGACTGAAGGAGAGGAAAAGAACAAGGCCATAGAGTCTGCACAAGAATCACTGGCGTTTCTTGAGAAGCAGATTGAAGGGAAGAAGTATTTTGGGGGAGAACAGATAGGATTTCTGGATCTGGCAGTGGGTTGGATTCCTCATTGGCTTAAGGCTCTGGAAGAAGTAGGAGAAATGAAGGTACTCGATGCTGGTAGGTTTCCATTACTCCATGAATGGGGTCAGAACTTCTTGGAAATTCCACTCATCAAAAATTCTATTCCTCCTAGAGAAAAGGTTGTCGAGTATTTTAATGCTGGTAGAAGCTACAAGCGTTCCTTAGAAGCTGCCAATAAACCATGAAATTCATGTTGGTATTGGCCATGGTTTGATGGCATTGTTGGATGGTCATGTTGCAGCTTATTTGTATTGTTCCCAAGTATTTAAAAATAAAAATAAAAACAGAGATTTGATAGCTTTTTAATTGAAGGTCACTTTGTTGAGAAATGGATATAAGAACCTGTTATGAATTAAACATATGCGATTTCTTTGATTTCGTTGTGCAAGGACTTGATATACCGTTAACCCAAAAGCTTGATCAAGTAGTAATTGTAAAAACAACCCATAGGAATATCGTACTTGTTTTCTCTCAACGATGCAATCCCTCACAAAAAATTCAACCGAACTCCTCGACGGAGGGGAGGGAGGCCAAGTTCAGCTCCTTCTCCGCCTCTAATATTCATAATGTTACACCATTGAGAATTTAATATATAAAGAAAAATTCTATTCATAAGCCTCATATACCACACACCACTACTTTTATTATTTTTTTAATTTTTAAATCATATAAATAATGGGAACAATTAACCCGGAAATAAATAAAGAGGGAAATCCATTTATTTAAACATTTATTCTTTCAAAACACAATTGCCAAGATCATTTATTATACAGTATTAAGCTCAAACATTAAATACTAAGCTTATTCATGAACTCCCATTAGGGTCCCCACAAAAAAAAAAAGGGTTCTAGTCCTATTCTTTTCGTTTGAGAAGAGCAAAGAAATCAATGTATCTCCCTGACTTGATGAGGGGGAGTTCTTCTTCAACTTTCTTTCTGAATAATTCAAAGAGCTCGTCTAAAATCACATCCCCGAAATGCTCCTTGATCAGTCCATCCAATGCAGCTCGAAGGTGAGATGCCAGTATTTGGCTTTCAGGAAGGTTGCTAACTTCTTTGACTTGAGGCAAGTTCTCCGTTCTCTCTATGCTAAATTCACCATTTCTATTCACAACAGCTACCAGCTCTCGAAGAGACAAGAAATAAGTTGGTTCATTAAAGGAGTCCACTTCTTCCTCTCTAACTATTCCCTGAAAAATATAAAAATAAAAGCATCTTTTAAGGACATTGCATGTTTCATGCAATCCAAATTTAGCAACACGTTTTAACTGAATGGCTGCACTTAGCATTTCCTACCCTTTTGGCCATGTCCATGAGGCAAGACCCCAAGAGATCATACATGATACTCTGTTAAGTTTGAGAATAAAGGGCTCCATTAGGGCGGCCAGTAGTGATCAAGGCAATCAACCCCCCACACGCAACCTCTTAAGCCCTGGCATGCAAGAAACACTCCATATCTTCAGCATATTGAGCTTCATAGGCCTTTACAACTTCAACTTCTGAATATGAGATGTGGATTCTCCCTTTATTCCAAGAATGGAAGCTTTTGTCAACTACCGATTTTGGGACTCTTGAAAGCCAGAAGATGGCATTAGAACTATGAACAAAGTGCAAAGATACGTTGGGAAACAAGCGAGAGTGGAAAGAACCTGCCACACCCGCCGCATAATACTGCCTGCCTGGTGGCATAGAAGTGAAGAGGGTATTGAAATCATTGGAGGTGTGATCATTGAAGAAAACCTAAAATTCAAGCAGCTGCGGATTGAATCCTTGGCATTGACACTTGCATTGCACTGCCCCAATTATGTTTTGTACAGCCAAAAATGTATTAGGCCCAACAGAGCAACCTAAATCTGCAATTCAAAACGTGTTCGACAGAACAAAGCTATTGAAATCAAGCTTTTCTGCAATTGCATCAGTGATTAGCTTTTTTGCAGTATCAACGACACCTCTCTACAATTGCATCAGTGATTAGCCCAAAAATGTATTGCGTAACTAACCCACGGTCTCCTAAGAACTTGGCCACCCTCAGAGTCTAGTCCATCCCACCCACTGAGAGAATAACTGTCTAAGAGTCCTTCGGGCAAGTAAGGATATCCTATCGTTTGAGTATAGATAAGCCCTTCATCCTGGGACTTGAATTTCACTGATAACTCCACTATCACATAATGATAGAAATATAAAAACATAGTTGCATTCTATCTATTTGATAAAATGCCACATAGAGAGATTTCTACTAAATGGAATTCATTCTATCACAAGTATTTCCTTGATACAATAATACCAACACAGTGCAGTATTTATAGACTTGATTTAGTCTATATTCTAGACAAAATAAAAGGATTCGGTCACAAGAGAATTTCTAGATTATTCTATTATTCCAGCACATTCTCGGTACAGGTTTGTTGTAGAAGATTCCTTTGAGGCTGAGTCATCATTTGCTCTATTAGCCCCCCTCGAGTCAAGCGGCATAGGTAGTATGGTAAGACTTGATCGCAGCAAGGAGAAACGGGCTAATGACAGGGGCTTTATGAGAATATCAGCAAGTTGATCATGACTAGGAACAAAGGACACATTGAGTGTCTTAGTGGCCACACGGTCCCTTACAAAATGGTAATCCAAGTCTACATGCTTTGTTCTAGGGTGCAAAACAGGATTCACAGAGAGGTAAGTAGCACCAAGGTTATCACATAGTAAAGTAGGAGGGGCAGTGAGAAAAATGCCTAACTCTTTTAAGAGAGATTGTAGCCATAATAGTTCACATGCAGTATTTGCTACCGACTTGTATTCAGGTTCTGTTGAAGAACGAGCAATCTTAGGTTGCTTCTTAGATCCCCATGATATTAAGTGTGAACCAAAAAAGATACAAAATTCACCAGTGGATTTTCGGTCATCAGGGCAACCAGCCCAATCAACATCAGAAAAGACATGGAGTTTTGGCAAGGAATTGAGAGAAAAATGTAAGCCAAAGGTAGCTGTTAACCGGAGATACCTAAGTATGTGTCTAATAGCTTGCCAATGGGAGAGATGGGGACAATGCATAAATTGACAAACCTTATTCACAGCATAGGAGACATCTGACCTTGTAAAAGAAAGATACTGTAGACCCCCTACAACAGTAAGGTGGAGTTGTGGGTCCTCAAATGTAGTCCCATCAAGAGCACTTTGGTGAAGGTAGACATGGGCATAGACACAGGTTTGGAATTTTGTATATTTGTCCGTGAGAGAAGGTCAAAAATATAACGGGAATGTGACATAAACAATCCAGCAGAGGTTCTCGACACTTGGATTCCTAAGAATTAATGTAACATTCCAAGGTCTTTTATAAGAAAAGTAGAGCGTAAGGTAGTGATGAAATCAGAAATAAGAGATGACTTAGAAGCAGTAACTATGATATCATCCACGTAAACAAGTACATAGATAGAAACTGAATCCGAAGTGTATATGAAGTATGAACAGTGATGAATCAGAAACAGATGCATGAAAACCCATATCAATTAATTTCGAACTGAGCTTGGAAAACCAAGCCCTTGGGGCTTGTTTAAGCCCATAAATGGACTTTTTGAGTTTACAAACATGCTGAGAAAAGTCAGGATTTACAAACCTACGGGCTGCTGCATAAAGAAGTCCTCTTTTAGATCACCATGAAGAAAAGCGTTTTGAACATCCAGTTGATGCAAAGGCCAGTGACATGAAACAGCAACAGAGAGCAGCAACCGAATCGTTACAGGTTTGACAACAGGACTAAAGGTCTCAGAGTAATCAAGACCAGCTTGCTGATGAAACCCTTTATCAACTAGACGAGCTTTGCGTCGCTCTAGGGTGCCATCAGCATGTCGCTTAGTCTTGAGAACCCATTTCGAGCCAAGAATATTCTGAGTGGGATGAGGTGGAACAAGGATCCATGTATGGTTGTATAGAAGGGACTCAAATTCACTGGCCATGGGCCATGGCAGTACGCTAGACAGCAAATTTGGAGGCTTCGGTGTATGTGTGAGGTTCTTCAAGAATTGATGTAGATTCAGTAAGATGAGAGGAAGGTTTTGGAGTGGGCCACGGTATAGTACCATCGAAACGCACCAGGGGGCAGTGAGTGTTTGATTTTGCTCAAGTGAGCATGGGATAGGTATTTCTAGGTGTTGACACAGAGGAAGATTGTGGAACCAGGCTGTTAGAAAGAGGATCAGGTTGAGATATGAAGGTTTGGTGACTCGAGTTTGGACTAGGATTGGAATCTGAGGGAAGGTCAGAGGATGATGGCAGCGGCACGGGTAGCTAGAAACATGTATTAGGGTTTGTAGAAGGAGATGAAGACTCAGGATGCAAGGGAGAAGTTTCGAGAGTATGATGAAGAGTATCAGGCCGAGCTTAAGTGTTTTGGTGGATGTGTGATGTTAGGCCAAGAGGGGAAGTTGGGTCCTAAGAGATAGAAAGAGATGAAGTGTTTAAGGGAGAGGAAGAGATCGTAGTTGGACTAGTGGGCAGTTTGAGGAAGGCTTAGAGAGTATGGGAACATGAAAATTTTGTAAAGTGCTAGTGGGTGAAACAGTAGTAGTAGATGAATGGAGACCTGCGCTAATAGCAAAAGGAAACGTCTTTTCATCAAAGTAGACATCCCGTGAGATATAAATGCGACTAGTGGGTGGATGAAGACAGTTATACCCTTTGTGATCAGCTGTGTAGCCAAGAAAAACACAAAGTTTAGAGCGCATGTCCATTTTATAATGATTAAAGGGATGTAAATTAGGCCAACAAGCAGAGCCAAAAGTACGTAAAAAGGAATAATCAGGGATTTTATGAAAAAGAATTTGGAAAGGAGAGTGATGTTGTAAATGGGAGTTGGCATGCAATTGATAAGAAACACAGCAGTTTGAAAATCATCAACCCAATATTTGATAGGAGCCGAAGATTGAGATAATAAAGACAATCTGGTTTCTACAATATGACAATGACGCAGTTCAATACTACCATTTTGAGGATGAAAATATGGACAAGTGATGCGATGAGTGATTCCAAAATTTTGAAGTATTTTAGGAAGAAGGCGAAATTCACCTCCCGAATCAGTTTGAATTTCAATAATTTTGGATGAAAAGGTGTTTGAGACATATTTAATAAAAGCTAGAAATATAGGAACAACATCAGATTTTACACAAAGAGGGAAAAACCAAATGTGTTTACTAAAGTCATCAACAATAGACAAATAAAAATGAAAACCACTAGAGGAGAGCACAGGCGCTGGTCCTCAAACATCTAAAAATAAAAGTTAAAAAGATTGAGTAGACCGAGTTGATGAAGGTGGATGTGGGAGTGCATGAGATTTGGCTTGAAGACATGCAGAGCACGGAAACACATTATTTTTGGTAGTAACTGGAAGTTGGAATTGCCAGATAGTGAAGGTTGTAATACATGGGGAAGGATGACCAAGCTTAGAGTGCCAAACTTGAGAGTAAGTGCGTTCACCAATGAGGGCATGTTTGAATGGATTAGACATGGCCTGAGCATTATCGGGAAGCACATATAAGCCTTCTTTAACGGGATCATGGAGGAGGACCGCCTGAGTGCGCAAATCCTTCACAAGGAAACCAGAGGAATTAAATTCAAAGAATACATTGTTATCTAAACAAAATTGACGAACGGATAATAAATTGTGAGAAATAGAAGGAACGTGAAGTAAATGATGAAGAAGAAAGTTGCCATGGGGGGAGGGGAGAATGTCGTTGCCAGAGTGCTGTACGGGAAGTGAAGAGCCATCTCCAATGCATACTTGGTCAGTGCCTTGATACGAAGAGGAATCCAAGCTTAAGTTTGAGAGATCAAATGTAAAATGGTTGGTGGCTGCAGTATCAGGGAACCAGCTGTTCGGGTTATTGGGCAAGGGAGAATAAGTTATTTTGTTTGCCAAGAGGGACCGTGGAGAAGAAGATTGATAGGAATGATTAAAGCGATGGTGACACTCTAAGGCTGTGTGACCAACCTTATGACAAACATGACACAGAGGGCGATTGGAAGATGAAGAATGAAAGAAATTAGGAGAGACAGATGTACGACCTCCACCTCGTCCATGCCAAAAGCCACGACCACGGCCTCGATTTGATGGAGAAAAGGGAGGACGAATAGACATGGAGTTCGCAGCTAGTGGATTGCTGGAAAGGAGAGATTTCTTTTGATGAGTGATGCGTGATTCATGATTAAGAAGGTAGCTGAAGATTTGATTGGAAGTGAGTGGGTCGGGTATGGTGGAAATGGATGTGACCAAGGACTCATAGTCAGATCCAAGGCTAGCCAAAAGATAGACATTAAACTCAATAGAAGATATCGGAAAACCAGCGGCAGTGAGGGAAGAGGAGAGTGTCGTGGCTTTATTGAAGTACTCAGTAATGGATTCATTTCCCTTTTTTAGAGTGGCCAACTGGAGATGAGTTTGCATGAGATGAGCATGGGTTTGAGCCAAAAAGAGGCCATGGAGGGTCGTCCATACCTCATGAGAAGTGGAGCGACCCAAGACCTATGCAAGAACACTATCGGATAGAGTGGAAGTAAGAGCATAAATTAAGAGTTGATCCTAAAGCACCCATTTTTCATAGTTGGGGTTAGGAGCATCATCAATGGTAGGAGGAGGTTTGGGGCACGATCCATCCACAAAGGCGTAGAGTTAATTGCCTTTGAGAAACGGAATGACATCTGCTTGCAAGAGGAGATAGTTGGTTGAGGTAAGTTTGACTGTGATGGTATGGGCGGCGGAAGAGGTAATATTGGGGTTGGGTTTTGGAATAACTTGAAGAGCCATGAGGGAACGAGATAGAGATGGACGGAGGTTCTAATGGCTGACTAATACCATGATAGAAATATAAAAACAGAGTTGCATTCTATCTATTTGATAAAATGCCACAGAGAGAGATTTCTACTAAATGGAATTCATTCTATCCCAGGTATTTCCTTGATACAATAATACCAACACAGTGCAGTATTTATAGACTTGATTTAGTCTATATTCCAGACAAAATAAAAGGATTCGGTTACAAGAGAATTTCTAGATTATTCCATTATTCCAGCACGTTCTCGGTACAGGTTTGTTGTGAATTTGTTGCAGAAGATTCCTTTGAGGCTAAGTCATCATTTGCTCTATTACATAATAATAGCCAGGGCTGAACATCCGACCCGACCCGACCCGAAAACAAAGCTTCCGACCCGACCTGATCATACATAATTCCGAAACATAAGCTTCCGAACCGATCCAAATACCCGATTACCCGAACCCGATAAACTGGTAGAAATGTTGAGCTGCCGAACCGTTTAATTCGGATCAAGTTGGGTCGGGTAATTACCCAATACCCATTTAGTAAAACCTTTCTTCTTCACTCTACAGCCGCTGTGCTCTCGCTGGCCGCTGCTCTGCCTCCATTTCAAAACACTCAAGGCTCTCGCTCTCTCTCAGACTCTCAAGGCTCTCTCTCACTCTCTCTTGCGCAGGTAAATACTCAAGTATATGACAGTTAGTCGACATATGTATGGAAATCTACTTCACGTGTGTGTTTGTTTGTTTGGATGGAGGTTTTGTGCAAATCTGTGTGTGTTTGTTTGGTTTTAATCCACTGGAAAATCCTCCTACAAGTCATAAGTCTCGTGTGAGTCGTGTGACCTGAGTTGGGATTTTTCATATAGCCTTCCGTGTCTACATTCTTCCCGTGTCGATAGTAATTAGCAATATCTAGAGGCTCGACAAGGCGGCGGTAACTAGTTCCGAGCTCTACCCATTCCTTTTCGCCCTCGAATCCATCTGGGAGTTCATATCTTTTCAACTTCTCCTTGATTTCATCCCATATACCTGCTAGCTCAAGTCTCTTCACATTAGCATTGAAGTCTTGTTCTGTTTCTTGAAGCTTGAAGGCATCGTACCAGCCTACTCTGGCAATCACATTCTTCTCTCTGTAGTCTTCTAGCATCTTCATTGGTTCCTCCATGTCACGCTTCTTGGCTTCAATCTCACTTTATTTCTCTGCTTTCGCTTCTCTAATGCTCCCGCAGAACGAAGACAAAGTCTAGCTTTGGTACTCTAGAACCTCAAGCACAGAGAAATAAGCACAAATAGTTTATCATACTTTTTTTTTTTTTGACAAAGTATCACTTTCTTGTTTTATCTTTGTAAAGTCTTTTGCAAGTCAAAGTTGAGCAACAAACTCTTTTTAAGAGAGTCTAGACTTTGCTTGAGGAAAAAAAAAAAAAGCTTAGAAAAGAAAAGAGAGTCTAGACTTAAGGCATATTTGTAAGTTAGAACTCCAGTAAAAGATTTTGATAACANGGCAGCTCAACATTTCTACCCGTTTAAAAACGGTTCGGGTATTTTCGGGTCGGCATAATCGGTTAATCGGGTCGGTTCGGGTATTACGGCTAATTTGTTCAGGCCTATTAATAGGAGTCTCACGGGCTCTATATATGTAGAGAACCCAAGTATGTCAAGATCATCCGATTCATTGGTATTAAAAATGGAGTTTCCCATTATGATCACCTAGGCATCGAAAGCATTTTCCAAAACCGTCCAAGCCACTCTATTATTTGGTGCAGTGTGCGTGCATGGCAGTGAAACACATCCTTAACAGGACGAAAGTAAGTTTGACACAAGTCTATGCCCCCCACCTCTTCGGCTCTCACCACTGCTTCGTGTATGAACCAGCCCCCCGCTTCTCCCCTTCCCTGCCATCCATCTCCCTCCACATACCCTTACTCCTACCACAAAACCTGTTGATTTTTTTGTTGAGAGCTGATATTTGCAAGGGGAGTGGGGCACAAAGCCAAACCACGAGGGTAAATAGATGGCACTGTGCATGCTCTGTTCATGTGAAGAGGACTGTAATCAGACGTCGATCCGTACATGATGCAGTAAAGATTACATTACCTGATAGGAGGAGTTGTTGGCGTAGCTGTAGGCACCATCTCCACCTTTCATTGGCTATGCTTCAGAAATTTTGCCTACTTGCTCTCTCTCTCTCTCTCTCTCTCTCTCTCTCTCTCTCTCTCTCTCTCTCTGCGCATAATTGCGATGATGTACACATATATGCATGCATATACACACACACACACACATATATATATATATTACGGTTACAGATCAAGATCAAGATCAAGATCAAGACCAAGATAGAATCTCTTCTTTATAGGCAACGGATGTAATTTGTATTTGTTTTAAACTTAGCAACATATACGTGTACGTAAAACACCTTTATAAATATAAACGTAAACCACCCAAACGTTTACGGTGGTGTTTACGGAACCTTAACAATATATATTGAAAACACGTAATCTAAATAATAAAACTAGTGAGAACAACCAAAAACGTCTAAATAATGAGGGTGATGAATACATTTATTTAAGCAGGTGGTGTTCGGTAAATGGGTCTCTTTCATTGAAATGAAAATGAATAAAGGGTCATTTTCATTGCAACCAAGGCATGATATATAATAATATATTATTACTTGTTTTTCACTCATTGGAGTCTTTGTTGCCATATTCAAAACTGTGATTCTTTGTTAAAGCTTCATACCCAATTAAAGGTGGAGATGGTGCCTACAGCTACGCTAACAACTTCCAAAACAAGACATTTTCATCACAACCGACACGGAGCGGATTTTGCGAGTTTCAGAGGCAGAGTTGAAGGTCGGGATCAGACTCCAACTTAATCGAAGTCGGAGTCAAAACAAGTTGAATCCTGACTCCGACTTAAATCTGCTCAGGCCTAAGTATAGAGGCTAGAGTCAAGGGTGATCATGAACATGGCAAATTCACAATGGAGGAGCTTCATGAGATTGAAGCGAGTTGGTGAAGATGTCACCATGGATGACCTTAGAGAATGAAATATTCAACAATTTCGGAGAATGTAAAATTCCCAACAAACTATACATGCCATGCGAGACTTGCTCATCTCTGTGGCAATGGAATAGGAATGAAAAATATTATTGTTCATCTTAAATTTTGTCATTCCAAATCTCACCCGCTGATGTGAGGCATTATAAGTAATTTTCAATGTAAGTTGACGGTATAAGAACTTAAAAACTGTGTCATATCAACTTGTGTGAATAAAGAATGAATTCAGGGTGAAGATTAGCACTACTCAATAGAGATAGGTACTCCTACTCTTAGCAACATTGATTTTATTTGCCTCCTTAGTTTGCAATCAACGTACCAGGCATACATTACACCACTAATGGCTATTGGCTTTCAATGTTCATACTGGAGTCATTTTAATAAAACATTAAGAAGCTCGAAAATGAATTAATTAAAATACTAAAGCTTATTGAATGCCCATTAGCCTCCTCCCCCAACCAAACAAACAAGAAAAGTTCTAGCGTTTTGCTTTGCGTTTCAAAAGAGCAAAGAAATTAATGTGTCTCCCTGACTTGAAGAGGGAGAACTCTTCTTCAGCTTTCTTTCTAAATAACTCGAAGAGCTCGTCTAAGATCACATCCCCAAAATGCTCCTTGATCACTCCATCATATGCAGCTCGAATGAGAGATGCCAATTTTTGGCTTTTAGGGAGGTTGCTAGTTTCAGTAACACGAGCCAACTTCTCAATTCTCTCGACACTAAATTCCCCATTTCGATTCACAGCTACGACCAGCTCTTGAGGAGACATGCAATAAGTTGGTACATTGAACGAGTCCACTTTTTCCTCACTAATTATCCCCTGAACCAAATAAAAAAGTAAAAGCAGATGTAAGAACAAACCATGTTTTGTGCATTCCAAATGCAGCAACAAGTTTAAATCCAATGGCTGCACAACAACAACCAATCATCTTTATATAATTCGATGTTATGCTATTATTATTGTCAACTCAAAATGGTAATAAAAAATTAGCACTTTCCTTAAACTGAGGAGAAAGGGTGTGGTAGGATGATTCCTAATATGTATCTTTAGGTCTGTGGTTCAAAGCTGAATATGTCGGATTGAAAGGGGGTATCCATATAATTCTATCAATCAAGAGGGTTATCATTCCTTCCTCTGAGCCGATTAATTAATTAAGATAAAGAAAAAAAAAGAGTTAGATCATAATCAAAAGAGGCATGAATGATAAGAACTAAAGGCAAGCTATTCATTGCCTACCTTTCTTGCCATGTCCATGAGGCAAGACCTCAAGAGATCATGTAGGATATTCTGATGAGTTTGAGAATGTAGGGCATCATTAGGGCGGCCATAAACGGTAAGGGCAATCAACCCTCCACACACAACCTCTTGTGCCCTTGCATGCAGAAAACACTCCATATCTTCAGCATATTGAGCTTCATAGGCCTTCACAACTTCATCTTCTGTATTAGAGAAGTGGATTCTCCCTTTATTCCAAGCTGGGGAGCTTTCGTCAACTATCAATTTCGGGACTCTTGAAAGCCAATGGATGGCATAAGAGGAATGAACAAAGTGCAGAGAGTCATTGGGAAACAAGCGACGGTAAAAAGAACCTGCCACACCCGCAGCATAATATTGCCTGTCTGGTGGGGCAGATGTGAAGAGTGTATTGAAATCATTGGAGGCGTGATCATTGAAGAAAACTTGAAATTCAAGCAGTTGAGGATCGAATCCTTCACATTGACACTTACACTGCACTGCCTCAATTATGTTTTGTACTGCAACAAAAGTATTAGGCCCAACAGAGCAACCTAAGTCTGCAATCCGAAACGTCTTTGATAGAACTATGTTCTTGAGATCAAGTTTGTCTGCAATTTCATCAGTGATTAGCTTTTTCACAGTATCAATGACTCCTCTCTGAAATAGTGAAAATCTTGTCCAGTGTTATCATTTGAATAATCTTTTTTTTGTCACCGTCACTACAAAACTACATAAACCATATATCATAGCCATTGCCACTAATGTAAATTAGTATTCTACCTTATTAATGAAACATGTGAGGATATGCCAACTGATCTTCTATAGTAGACCTCGAAGAATTAAACTTGTTGGGAGGAAAGTGATCATGTAGAACATTTCATGTTTTATAAATGCAAAAAGTGTAAATCATGAGAAAAAAAAAAAAAAAGAAAAAAAGATTATAATCAAAGGGAATTGTACCAAAAGAAGATAAAAAACAGCTAGCTTAGCAGAGTCAAAGTCATTTTCGAGACCAAGTTTAGGCCCCAACAGACCCTTCTCCCCTCCTTCCCCTTACTCCAACTCCTACTGCCAAAACCTATGGATTTTTTTTTTTTTTTTTTAATTGTGGGTTTCTGTACTTGGTATTGAATATGAATATGAATATTTTCAGCATCTATAGTTGCTGTAGTTCCATGTCTACCATGCACGAAGAGGACCATAATTAGATGTCGATCCGTACGTGATCATGTTGAAAAGATTACCTGGTAGGAGGAGTTGTTGGCATAGCTATGAACACCATCTCCACCTTTCATTGGGTATGCTTCAGAAGTTTTGCTTATATGCTCTGCTGCCATAATCTCTCTCTCCCTCTCTCTCTCTCTCTCTCTCTCTCTCTCTCATTGTAGTGTAGGTATACATACATATAGATTCAAAAGACGTTATTTTTTAAGTCATAAATAATGAGACTAACAACCAATAAATAAATATATAATGAGGGCGATACATTTATTTAAGGAAATGTCTGTTCTTTCATTGTGCTGCTCGGCAAAAAGTCTTTGAACCAATCCTAGCGCGGACGACTAGGCCAAAGGTAAGAATTCAAAATGAGATTATTTTAAAAAAAATTTAATAGAATAATTCAATAATATCTCCACTTAAGTATAATACAAATAAAACAGACATTCTGATTTTATGGTTCCCAAATTTTGCACTCTCTTCTCATTTAATGCACTATCTCAAATTACTACACTTTCATATTAAAGTTTTACTATATACAAGCGAATTTGTATGGCAATTTGCGTATTAATATTGCTACATTCATATTCAAAATTTATGTTGCCACCATTTTCATTAAAGCCTTACTTTCTGACCAATTACGTGGATAAGTATGCATATTAGTAGACAGAATCGCTTACGGCCAGACTTTTCCCTTATGTTATAAAGACGTACTGCTTTAATTTGTTTAAAACTCATAGCAAAATATTAAAAGAATATACGAAGTTTGTTCAGTACAATACAAACCTTTATTGAATATCTCTTTTTTGTTAATTTTGTTTCTTAAAAGTAATATAAATAGCTGGTGTCACACCTTACACAAAGCTAATATAACATGATTTAATTTGCAAGATTAATTTGAAAATTTGAATCTAATAAATCAAATCTTGTCATATCAAACATATAGATTATAATCAAGAAGAAGAAGCCATCAATAGCACACGAAGAGCAGCAAAATGAAAACCCATTAGGCCCCCAACCCAACAAAAAAAGAAAAAAGAAATGATTTGTACAAATCCTAAATAAACAAGTCTTGTGGAAGCCTTTGTAAAAATGTAGACCACATCTTTAAAAAGTGTAAAAAACAATTCTTTTTTAGTGGAACCCACTTTTTTACAAAAGGTCTATGTGAAACTTGTCTATTGAGAACTTATACCTAATATTACTCTTTATTTGCTCTTCACAAACACAAAGCAAAGAAATGCGGGGCTTAGTCCTTTGCTTTGCGTTTGAGAAGAGCAAAGAACTCAGTATTTATGAATGACATGATGACGGGGAGTTGTTCTTCAACTTTCTTTCTAAATAACTCGAACAGCTCCTCTAAGATCACATCTCCAAAATGCGCCTTGATCAGACCCTCCAATACAGCTCGAAGGTTAGATGCAATTACTTGGCTTTTAGAAAGGTCTCTAACATTAATGACGCCTGGCAATTTCTCCATTCTCTCTATTCTAAATTCTCCATTTCGATTCACAGCAGCTTCAAGCTCTTGAGGAGACATCCAATACGTTGGTATATTAAAGGAGTCCACTTTTTCCTCACTAACTTTACGCTGAAAAAAAAAAAAAAAAGGTAAGAGAATTTGGTAAGGATTTGCATGAAACTTTTTATTAGGATAATAAAAACTGGACGAGGTTGATCATTTCCTACCTTTCTGGCCATGTCCATGAGGCAAGATCCCAGAAGATTAAAAATGAAAGTATGTGGAGTTTGAGAATGGGGGGCTCCATTAGGACGGCCAGCAAAGATAAGGGCAATCAACCCACCACACACAACCTCTTGGGCCCTGGCATGCAGAAAACACTCCATATCTTCAGCATATTGAGCTTCATAAGCCTTGACAACATCTTCTTCTGAATCTACAATGTAGATTCTTCCTTTATTCCAAGCAGGGGAGGTTTTATCGACTACCGATTTTGGGACTTTCGAGAGCCAATGGATAGCATAAGAGGAATGAACAAAGTGCAGAGATGAATTGGGAAACAAATGACAATAGAAAGAACCTGCCACACCAGCAGCATAATACTGCCCATCTGGTGGGAGAGACTTGAAGAGTGTATTGAAATCATTTGAGGTGTGATCATTGAAGAAAACTTGAAATTCAAGCAGCTGAGGATCTAGTCCTTGGCATTTACCCTTGCACTGCACTGCCTCAATTATGTTTTGTACTGCGAAAAACGTGTTAGGCCCAACAGAGCAACCTAAATCTGCAATTCGAAACGTGTTTGACAGAACAATGTTGTTGAAATCAAGCTTTTCTGCGATTGCATCAGTGATTAGCTCTTTTGCAGTACCAATGACACCTCTCTGAAAATACAAAACCAAAAAAAAAAATCTATGTTTGATCATTGTGACTACAAAAACTATAGAAACCAAATAAGATGATCATTGCTACTACTATAAATTAGTATTCCATTATTTTAATGAAACATAAGTGAGTGCTTGCCAGCTGAAAACTACCACGTTAGGTTTGGAGAGAGGTTGAAAAAAAGCAAATTATAAAACATTCAAATTGACAACATGTGAGTTTCCCATAAACTCACTCCCTTGGACCGAGCTACATCAATATCCAAAAGTATCTGAGATGAGCGTTCTGTTCAACAACTTCTTCATTATCACTCCCAGTAACAATACACATGCTGCTACTTGGATACGAAGGAAAGACAGATAAAACATCAAGACTTTACTCGACCTCTTGACTATATATCTGCCTTTTGTTTGTTACACAACACTGACTGTACAATTCATTAGTTCTTTTTCTGATAGGTACAATTCATTAGTTCTTCTGCCATCATTTCGGTTTCCGACTAATTGTGGCACTAGTTAAATGGGGTGAACCACCCAGATCTTGAATCAACTAGTAGATCATCTAAAGTACAGCTTGAGGAATTAAACATGTTGGGAGGAAGTGGTCTTGCAAAGAGTTTCACTTTTTTAAGTACTTAGTCCACAAAAGAAATTACAGAGATAGACCTTATACTTTCAAGCCGGGCACATACACATAATTTCACACTGCTGGCATGCCAATCTTTGGTGTAAGGGGTGGGTCCTCCACGCCGGCTTGAAAGTATAATTTTTCTTATAAAATATTAATTTAGAAATTGATATTCCTTAACGTGGTGCATCAAATTGTAAAACTCCCTCTTATAAAAAAATATATTTTTATTATAATATATATGTGATAGTACATCAAACTGATATTACTTGATGTGGTGCATCAAATTACTCTTCCAAGTCACATAAGTTTATAAAGTTTCAGTTTATAACTTTCGTGGGGATCAAAGTGAGTTGTAATTGAGCTTGATTCGGAAACAACGTTCCCTATGTAAAGTAGGCCTTTTGATAACTAATTAGAGTTGACATAAAATAGATCACAGAATGAAGATGTGTCTGATGAATGAACGATTGAATCCCCTCCCACCCAGGTTCTTCTATGGAAGAAGTTCCCTTTCTTTTATGTGAGGTGGGGCGTACATGAGAGCGGAAACTAGATAGAACGAGGAGCGCGGGCCCCTGCCGCCTATACAGTTTCAATGTTTACTAAGCCGGCAATTTCTTTTCATGATTAGAGGTGAATTATACCCAAAGAGAACAAAAACAGCTAAGTAGTGTGGACACTATTAGATTTTCTTGTGTTGTAGATTTCTATTTTCTGTGCAGCTATAACAAAATTAGTTGCAGGAAGATGAGAAGTACACATCATTTCCACCTTTCATCGAGTATTCTTCCCGAGTACTTTTGCCTATATCTTCTGCTGCCATCTCTCTCTCTCTCTCTCTCTCTCTCTCTCTCTCTAATTGTGGTGTATGTTACCAAGGCATGCATGCCATACTTACATTAATAATACTTGCTGGGTTTTCACTCACCTAACCTAGTCTTTCTCGCCATATTTAAGTCAATGATTCCTTGCTAATATTTAGTTGTTAATTGTTTGTTGGATAGAGAGCCACCAATTATATTTAGGCCGTATTAACCTGTTCTCGTTTGGCTGAGACATCTTAGGTAACGGAAGGGTCAATCCGCATATAAATAGTATTTTGTGTTTGATGGACAAAAGTATGGCCGTCCATGATGTATTTTTTAAGCCGATTCGTGAGTGACTCGAGGGCAGGTTTGGAAGTGGAGATGAGAATTTTGAATTTGAGATGAAAGTTTAAAATATTATTTTTTAGTATTATTATTATTTTTAAATTTTAAAAAGTTAAATTAAAATTTTAAAAATATTTAATTGTTTATTATATTTTATATAAGAATTTGATAAAGTTGTAATGATGAAATGAGTATTTTAAATTTGATATGAGATTTCTCATTTACCAAACCTACCGTTACTCTTTCTTAAGCTCCATTTAGAGAATAAATGAGAAGACAAAATGGGAGCCTAATGAGATGAAAAATATATAAATAATAATTAAATAACTTGTAAATAGTAATGAATTTTTTTTAATTAAGATGGTTTAATATGTTTTTAAAAATGATTGAAAAACAGTTTACTCAAAATATTATAAAATTAAAAAAGCATTAGAATATAAATTTTTAATATTATTTTTATCTTCAAATTTGAGAATATTAAATTATTTTTTATATTTTATTTAGAAGTTTGAAAAAGTTGTAATAATTATATGAAAAAATCACAGATTTATAATTCAAAACATGTTTTTTTAGTGACATTTGAGAAGAATATTATGAAAACTTTCAATATGGGATTAGATAATTTCTGTTAATTTTGATATGAGATTAGATAATTTGTGTTTCCAAACGGTGCTTTGATGTCTATTTTGCCTCTCTATAATAACTAGGATAGCTAAAGATGACAAATGCTCAAAATGAAGAATAATATTGCTCAAAACGAGAATAGATATTTCCAATTATAAAACATTGATTTTTATTTTTTTATAAATTAAAACGCCATTAAAGGTAAACTGAGGGAGATTTATGCGCTTAATAAGAGAGGTCTTATGGCTTTGCTATCATGGTCTCTTCACACAAATTTAACTTTCATTTCTTGAAATGAAAAGAGTAATACTACGTATAATCATGAAGTACGCAAGTGACGTACAATCTCTTTAAAAAGAGATAAAATCTATTATTAAAAAATTATTTTTTTCATATAAATTTCATTTTTTTTTCACTTTTTTCAAAATAATTACACGGCACTTACACAATCACGATTGCAATTATCATCTCTTTCTTCAATTCATTTGCCATTTTTGTAAACTGTTTTCCCTTTAAACATGACAAAATTGATCAGATATCTATATGAAGTGAAACCCAACTAAAAAAAAAAAAAAAGAAGAAGAAGAAGCTGGCACCAATAACACCAGAATAATAAAACCACTTGCAAGCAAATTTTTTGATCGAGAGAATGTGTTCCATATATCATCAACTTAATGCATAGCTCAAAAATTAAATAGAAGCCCAATAATCATTTTAGAGGAACCTTCAAGGGAGCCAAAGCTCCAAAAATAAAAATAAAAAAGAGAGAGACCACATTTTAACTAACATAAATCAGAGAAGACTTGTCTCAAAAACCATATTATTCGTATTCGAATGGAGTTGAGGGATGGCAATGGGTGAATCAGGTCAAATATCACCCATAAAACCACCCAAAACAACAATGCCCTGTAAAGCCCCCCATCCAGAACACAAGGGCACTAGCCACAAAAATTAACTCTTCATAAAACACATGCATTTTGTTGCTGTACTAATTAGGAACCCATCATGCTGCCATGTAATGCATCATTTATGTCCCTCTGTCTCGATTTGCCTGTCAAGTAATAATCATTTAATCAATGTTATCAGATAACCGGGAAACAGAGAAGAAAAATACATTTCTTTCCTTATGGGGGGACCTCATCCACCATACCAAATAATCAAAAGAACCACGTGAAGCTTTCGGTTCATAAACCAATCCAGTGAACATCAAATGGATACAGGATAGTCTAGTAAGCTCATTTGGGACTGTTTTGCAAACAAATTTCTGTGAGAAGAAACGAAGTTCATTCTTTAAGAGTAATATTTCTAATAATCATTTAATCAATGTTATCAGATAACCGGGAAACAGAGAAGAAAATACATTTCTTTCCTTATGGGGACCTCATCCACTATACCAAATAATCAAAACAACCATGTGAAGCTTTCGGTTCATAAACCAATCCAGTGAATCATCAAATGGGTACAGGATAGTCTACTAAGCCCACTTGGGATTGTTTTGAAAACAAATATCTGTGAGAAGAAATGAAGTTCATTCTTTAAGGGTAATATTTCCATCGAAGCTGCATTAAAAGTCATGCCAAATTAACTTCCCGGCTTATTAAAAATGATGAATGAGAACACGAGAACCACTGATGTAACATGGAAGGAAGATGATGCAAGAATCACTACAAAGTTTCTTACCGTTATGCCAAAAATTGTTTAAGAACTTATCGAAGGAAGCTCCATGACCTTTCCCACTGCAACTGTTTTTCCTGTAGGACAGCAATTCATGTGACAACGTACAAGAATATCATAAAAACTCATCGAATACGTGGGCAGTATCAGTTTCTCACCTTCAGTACGAAGAGTGAACCTTCCAAGTTGAGGAAAATCTGAGAACTTCTCGATGCATATTAAATTATTCACCTAAGAACCACAAGCCCACAAGGGATCATTTTTATTTTTTATTTTTTGACAAGTAAAATGAAATTTTATTAAAACAAATAAATAGACGAGACCCAAGTACACAGAAAGTATACAAAACAGAACACCTAATTACAAGTTGGGAGCTAAAGATGGATGCAAGAAAACTGCTAAAACTAGCCTCATGAAATAGAATAAGGTGTAGAAAGAGAAATCTGATTCCATCCATCTATTCGAGAGCAAACTCTATTTGATAGAATAAAGTTGGGACCAAACTCTATTTGAGAGATTTTTGCAACATTCATGATATATTTTCAAAAGAAATGCGGCGTGAATTTTAATACTAAAAAGCAACAAAGCCAACCTGAATTCGGCATACGACGACAGCACCATTTTTCACAAAGAGAACTTTCTTTTTCATAGGTTTCTTCGTCTTTGGATCAATTTGCTGCAACAACTCAACAATCTCGCATTCTTCGACAACAGAATGAATGTGCAAGACAGCCTTATAGCCAGCTGTAAAAATTGCCTAGAAACCAGCAACATTCACAGTACTTAAGAAATCACATACCTAATTATTAGCAACAATATAAGATAAAGATAAAGATGAACAAAATAGCAAACCACTAAACAAAGGAGGGGGAGAGAGAGATAACTAAAGCTAAATGCATACATTGTCTAGCAACTCAAGGATCTGCAACTGGGCAACAAACTCGGTAACAGCAGATATTGGTTTAACTGCAAGGAGGAAAGCACATTTAGTACATCAGAAAGCAACAACCACACACCCCCCCCCCAAAAAAAAAATAATAATAATGCCAGCGGTGGACTGACATGGGATTCAGATTGGGATTTTGGAGAAAGGGGGATGGGAAGAAGAAATAGGAAGAAGGTTGGGATTTATAATTTGATAAGGTGTTTACATTAAAAAAGTATTCTAGCCACCAGACTCAGAAAACTGTCCAACATCCAAAAAGGAAAGTTACCAATGCTTGACAAAACAAAGCCTGACAATATGCCGTCTTCTTCAATCCCAGACAGTTTAACCCGTAGATTTTCACCTGGGCCTGCTTGTCTAACCTTATCTTCATCACAGTATACTTCAAGAACCTTAACTTGAGCCTGCAGATTAATAAGAAAACTCGTCAGTCAACAGTAAGTCAGGAAGTTACCATTTTGTTCTTTGGGAGGCCTGGAGAGAGAGAGAGAGAGAGAGAGAGAGAGAGAGAGAGATCAAAAATCCTAAGGATACCTTATTTGGCATGACCAGCAATGAATCTCCCTCACGCACACTACCAGATTCTACTTTTCCCATAACAACAGTTCCCATCTCCTTGAACTTGTCTATAATAGGCATCCTAAAAGTCCGACATAGTAATAAACAAGATCATATCAGCAAGATCAAAGCAATCATGAGAGGAGCACAATGTGAATTCTGAATCAAGTTTATTAAGTAACTACACATTCCCATTAGAAACTAAATTAATTGTGATCAACCAAGTGCTTAACACACAAGAGACTGCTAATAATAAAGATTGAAATAGTATTGTTTGAATACATTGACCTGCTTGATAGGGTGACACGAATGATAGGATCTTATTGAAATCACAGAAGGGCGCAACCCCAGTAATTAGGAAGTCTATACAAGTATATGCCCAACAACTGAGAAGAAAAGAGCAAATTCCTCCAAATATAGAAAGCTAGATGATGTTTTGGAATGCCAAACAAAATTGCCTATTGTGGAGGAAAGGAATTGCAAATATTAATATTAAAACATAAATTTTCTCCCAGCAGCCACTCGTTGTGTTGTCTCATCCAGAAAAATAATAATAATAATAATAAAATTTAAAAAAAAAAAAACCCAGATGAAAATAAATTTTTATAGGTCAAAGTTGGATTGTATAAAGGCAATCCAGCGACTTTATCATTGTCTTTCTTGGAATTGCTAGACATTTGTAACTTAGAACTTAAGTTTTTCCCACTTTTATGTGCCTCATGAAAGCTCTTTATTACTTCTATTATTTTTAGCATTATCTTTATTACTTTACTTTTCTACTATAAATTTTGAAATGAAAATTTTTCTTTGTTAAATTCAACGTGTTGTAAGAGACAATGATGCTCCACTGAATTTCTAAACAGATAAATAATAACGCCCAGGCTGGCATGAAAGCAGTTCACACAATAAGGCATCCCCTCATCCAACGTAAAACATGCACACTTAATTATGCATCTTGTCAATGAAAAAATAAATAAATTTTGAAACTGAACCAGAATTCATATATGTCAACCAGAGAACTAGTTTCCACAGAGACCACAGGCTGGGTGGGTTGAGAATGGAAATAGTTAAGCTGTGAGAGAGAGAGAGGGAGATCTGTGGTAAAAAGGAAGCATAAAGACAGAATCACACCTAAATGGACCTTTGGGATCTCGTTGAGGAATTTCAGTGGCATCAAGGGCTTCAAAGAAGCAGGGACCATCCCACCATGGACAAATGCTTTTATTCATCCTTGTTTTCAAATTTGCACCAAGCAGACCAGAAATTGGCAGGAACTGGACATCTGCAAGCCAGAAAGGTATTAGTGCACAGGCAAGTCTTTAAATCCCCATGCAACCACAACACTACATATGTTCAAAATCTGCACAATAACATTTTTGCTGCACAGAGAGACTCATACTAGATTTATGAAGTGATTTTCTAGCACAATGTTTTTTTTTTTAATATAAGTACTAAGAGATTTTATTAATGCAAGTAAACAGGCATAGCCCAAGTACACAGGATGTATACAAGCAGAAACACCCAAATACAAGCTAGGGACTAGGAGCTACGAAAGTCTGAAAGAAATCATTTAGATTATCCCCATTCAATACAAGAACTTTCGCCCAAAGACAGTTTTTTTTAATATAAGTAAGAAATTTATTAATAAAAGTAATTAGGCATAGCCCAAATATACAGGAAGTGTACAGAGAGAGAGACCTAATTACAAGCTAACCCTGAAAAACATTACAAAAGTCATTAAGACTATTCCCATCCGATACAATGACCGAAGCCCAAAGCAACAAAGTATGAATGAAGAAAGCTCTAATCCCTTCCACCGATCGTTCTCTATTCTCAAAATAGTGCCCGTTCCTCTCATTCCAAATACACCACATAAGACAAAGAGGAACCATCTTCCAAACAGTTGCTATTTTATGATTTCCTAGAAGCCCTCTCCAACATGCAAAGAGGTTCACCACCCTCTTGGGTATCATCCAAGCAATTCCCGCCTTAGCAAGTACCTCGTCCCACAAAGCCTTCGACACATCACAGTAAAGAAGAAGATGATCTGGCGATTCACCCCATCTTTTGCACATAAAGCACCAATCCATTACAACGATACCATGCTTTCTTAACTTATCAATGGTAAGAATCTTTCCGTGAGAAGCCAACCACCCAAAGAAAGCCACCTTAAGAGGCACCTTGCATCTCCAAATATTTTTCCAAGGAAAAAATCAGTGGGAGAATGTGATGCCAAGGCCTTGTATAAAGATCTAACCGAGAATTTCTTATTACCAAGATGACTCCAAAGCAACCTATCCTCCCTTCAGAATTTATATTTAAAGCATAAAGCAAGCTGTAAAAATCAGTAACATCCCCCACTTCCCAATCTTGGACATCTCCAACAAAGCTGACTGACCACTGAATAAATCCAGCAGAATTATCCATGTAATCAGCCACGAGGCACCTTTATTTGAAGCAATTCTGAAGAAATAGAGGAAAACATTCTTCAAGGCCTCGTCCCCACACAAGTCATGCCAAAAACTGATCCAGTTTCCCCTACCCACCTCAAATCTGAAATTTCTGAAGAACACATCCCATCCATTACGAATGAATTTTCACACTCCCACACCATATGCCCCTCTTACTTCATTGGAGCACCAATCACCCCAAGTACTCCCGTACTTGGCATCAATAACAAGCCTCCAAAGAGCATCCCCTTATTGATGATACCTCCATAGCCATTTCCCTAAAACTGCCTTATTGAAAGTTTTCAACTTTTTAATCCCCAAACCACCCAATGAAAGAGGAGTACAAATCTTATCCTGCGTAAGCAAGTGGAGTTTCTTCTCATTCTCCATACCTCCCCACAAGAAAGGATGACATATCCTTTCCATTCTATTAGCCACTCCTGTAGGCAAAAGAAAAAGAGAGAGAAAATAGGTTGGTATATTAGATAAGGTGCTCTTGATTAAAGTGATTCTACCACCTCTGGACAAATAAATCCTTTTTCCAACCAGCCAATTGACACTCAAATCGTCTCTAAAATCCCAATCCCAAATAGCCTTGGATTTGTGTGGTGCCCCCAAAGGGAGGCCAAGATACTTCAAAGGCAAGCTGGAGACTTTGCAGCCCAAAATATCAGCCAATTCCCCTAAATTATTAACCAAACCAACAGGAATCATTTCAGATTTCGATAAATTCACCTTAAAGCTGAATATAGCTTCAAAACATAACAGGAGAGCCCGTAAATAACAGATCTGATCAGAGTTTGGCTCACAAAGAATCAAAGTGTCATCTGCAAAAAGTAGAAGAGAAACATTAACACAGCCATATGAAGGGCTGCCCACCGAAAAGCCTGATATGAATCCCCTATCCGCCGCCCCCTTCAACATTCTGCTCAACACATCCATAACTAAAACAAAAAGGAAAGGAGACAGTGGATCCCCTTGTCTCAATCCCCGAGATCTGTTAAAAAAACCAGCTGGTGTACCATTGACCATAACTGAAAATCTAACTGTAGATATGCAATGTTTCACCAATTACACCACCTTTCCCTAAAACCATACCTACCAAGGGTATAAACCAAGAAATCTCAGTTGACATGGTCAAAAACCTTCTTCATATCCAATTTACAAAGGATTTCAGGAACGCCACCTCTGATTCTACTCTCCAAGAACTAATTAGCAATAAGAACGGAATCAAGAATTTGTCTTCCTTTGACAAGGCATTTTGAAATTTTGTGATGATCTTCCCCATAACTACACTCAAACAGTTAGCAAGCACCTTTGAGATGATTTTATAAACACTACTAATAAGGTTGATGGGACAAAAATCCTTCACCTCCACGGACCCAACTTTTTTTGGAATAACTGCAATGAACGTAGCATTAAGACTTCTCAAATTTCATAAATGAGTGAAATTCAAGAAAAACCTTCATGATGTCTTCCTTAACAATGTCCCAACATACCTGAAAAAATGCCATAGAGAAACCATCTGAACCCAAGGCTTTATCTTTGTCCATTCCTCTTATCACTTTGAGCACGTCCTCCTCTTCAAACATTCTTTCCAACCAAAGTGCACTAGGCTGGTCAATCGAATCAAACTCCAACCCATCAACCGTAGGATGCCAGGAATAAGGCTCCATTAGGAGCTTTTCATAAAAATGAACAATGTGGTCCTGAATTTCAGATTGTTCTGTAATGACATTACCTTCCGAGTGGAGCACCTCTATGGCATTATTCCTTCGATGAGAATTGGCAACTCTGAAAAAATTTGATGCACTTGTCCCCTTCCTTCAACCAAAGGGCCTGAGACTTTTGACGCCAAGAAATCTCCTCCATGAGAGTAATTGTTTCCAATTCAGTAGCAACACCAAGTTTCCTTTCCTTCTAATCAACCGATAAAACCCCAACAGCTTCTTTTTCATCAAAGCAAATTAGTTCCTCTAAAAGAGACTTTTTCTGGTCCCCTAAGTTCCCAAATACTTCCTCATTCCATTTCCTCAAATCTTTTTTCAAAGCTTTGAGTTTACTTGCTAATACAAAACTGGGTGTACCCGACAACTTATTAGAGGAGCACCACTCTCTTACCTTTTCTACAAAACCATCAGCTCTTAACCGCGTTCTCAAACTTAAAATATCTCCGCCCCTCATGAATACCCCCATAGTCCAAGAGGATGGGAAAATGATCAGAACTTAATCTAGGGAGACGTTTTTTACATAAATCAGGGATATGCGCCTCACAAGGGGAAACAAGAAATCTGTCCAACCTGGACCATGCCTTCCCGTTCAACCAAGTAAAATCGCCCCCTGCCAAAGGTAAATTGATCAATTCCAGATCAAAGATTAAATCAGAAAAATAAACCATGACCAAACCAATACGAGAATCCTCCAACCTTTCACTTGGATACCATGTGATGTTAAAATCACCACCAATGCACCACACACCCTCACACCAACTGCACAGGCCAGCAAAGCTCCACCCAAAGCCATCATTAACATTCATAAAAGAACAAGCCACCAGATACTCCCCAACAAATTCATCCACCAGATTTACAACTCTCTAATCCCACATCAAAATAATACCCCCCAAAGCCCCCTGAGAAGCTAAAGAAGCCCATCCCACATAAGAACAACAAACTTCTTCTAATATTCCTGTCAAAATATTTCAGTTTGGTTTCTTGCAAACAAATGACATCTACTTTCCATTCCCGAATCAGATTTCTTACCCGAAGGCGCTAACATGGGTCATTCAATCCCCGTACATTCCAAGAGAGAATCTTCAGCATCATAAGGCATTGATGTTCCCAAATCAGAACTATGTCTTTTGCCAAAAGACAGAGTTCAAAAGAAAAACTCTCTAAATCCAATGTGTGCTCTATCATCGAAACACTGCCCATTCCTTTCCAGCCACGGCACCACATAAAACATAAAGGAACCATCTTCCAAATAGCAGCAATGCGATGACCACCCATAAAGCAATTCCAACAAGCCAAGAGATCCACCACACTGTGGGGCATCACCCAAGCAATACCCGACCTGCTGAAAAAATCTCATCCCAAAAAGTCTTTGCCACCTCACAATGCGGAAACAAATGATCAACCGATTCCCCATATTTCTTGCACAAATAACACCAGTCTAAGCAGACTATACCATGCTCTCTAAAATTATCCATTGTCAGAATCTTCCCAAGGGAAACCAACCAGCAGAAAAAAGCAACTTTACTTGGCACCTTGGATCTTCAAATACACTTCCAAGGGAATTGGTTGACACAATGGCGTCAGCTTTTTATAACAAGAGCTGACAGAAAAAATGGAATTTCCAGCATGTTGCCACAACTACCTGTCCTGCCTTCTCTGCACAATTTTCATATCATACAGCCTACTGAAAAAAACTGTAACAACCGGCAATTCCCAATCATGAACGTCTCTAATAAATCTCACATTCCATTGGGGGATGTTATTAGAAAAAATTACAGAATCAGCCAGAGTGACTTCGTTGTCCCTTGCCATCCTAAAACAAGAAGGAAAGGCATTCTTAAGAGCCCAGTCCCCACACCAAATATCATGCCAAAAACAAATCCTATATCCTCCTCCAACCTTAAACGAAACATGATTAAGAAATTCCCCCCAGCCATTCTGAATATATTTCCACAAACCCATACCATAGAAACTTCTAAATCCCCCAAGCCCTCCTATATTTAACATTGATAATATTTTTCTATAACGCATCCCTCTCTAATTGATATCTCCAAAGCCATTTCCCAAGAAGGGCTTTATTAAAAAGCCTCAAATTACAAATCTCCAATCCTCCACAAGCAGCTGGTGAACAAACTTTTATCCCAACTTACTAAATGAAACTTCCTATCTTCCCCAAGGCCACCCCACAAAAAATTATGGAAGATTCTCTCAATTCTACAAGCAACCCCAACGGGCAAAGGAAAGCAGGAAAGGAAAATGCATTGGAAGATTAGCTAACATAGTTTTAATCAGAGTAATTCTTCCCCCTTTGGACAAATAAATCCTTTTCCAACCAGCCAATCTCCTCTCTATTTTCTCAATCACTTCATCCCAAATCGATGAAGATTTATAAGGGTGCCCAAGGGGAGGTCTGGATATCTCATGAGAAGGGATGAGATCTTACAACCCAAAATGTTTGCCAAATCCTTAGCACAATGTTAAAATCCTATCATTCATTTCTTGTTACAGCCCAAACATGCCACAATATATTACCAAATTAACATACCCCCAGAGTCAAAAGCTTTGTCCATGGACTTGTCTTGCTCAAGATCATCATGCTACTCTTTCAAATATTTTTCACAAGAATAAAACTAAAATTAGATGGCCAGAAGAGAGGTTTGGTTCAAATACGTTCAAGACCCATTTATGACTAGTGCTATATCAGAAACATTAATATACTGTTCAGGATCACAAACCAAGAACAATGAAAACATACCCAGTATTTTACAAAACCAAGCACCAATTTATTAACAGATTGGTTAATTGGGTTGAACCGTTGAAGTCAGGTTGGTAAATTCATGTGCATTGAAAAATAGGCTCAAGTCTTAAAAAAAAACATATATGTTTCAAGTAAACCCGTTATAGGCTTTGGTTCTGAAGACCCAATACTTTTAAATTCAGTCAGGTCAGATTAATTTTCCACTATGTAATTTTAAGGAAAACATTATCCAGAAAGCTTAGCTGAGTTGACTAATAAAAAGAAATGCTATATAATTCAGAAGCAAGCATCAGAAACCTTGCCCAGATATTGTATGGCACTCATGCACAAGTAATTTCGAATGATTGCCAACATCAATGTGGTAAGTAATATCAATGAACCCTTGCAAATCCAAAAACCATACAATCCATCAAAGGCATCAAAGCTGAGTATAGCGCACACAGCATCAAAAGGGCGCCAAGTGGAGCCAAGCAGTCATATCTCTTTTTTTTTCAATAAATAAGCAGTTATATGTCTAATATATACAGAAATGAATCTCATGATTACTGAACTCCCATTATTAATCGACACAAATAATCATCAAACACACATTACAATGTCACTGCATTCCAACAAAAACTTAAAAGAGTCCACGGCATTTACATCAGCAAAATAATCATACAAACATATATCTATAGGCCAACAGAAAATGCAAGATGATAATAAGATGGGTGGTGCTGGTGTGCCGCCCAGCTAATTTTTTTCTTCTTTTCTTTTTTATATTTTTTTAACATATTTAAATATTTTAAAAAAATACAAAAATACACTAAAAGTAACTTTCTTAATCATTAAGTAAAGAAAAAAATTTTAAAAAAAAAATAAATACATGAGCGGTCAAAATGATGGGGCAAACTCATGGGGTATACTAGCATTTTCCTAATAAGATTTGTGAAAACCAAAAACCATACAAGTCACGGAAAAGAAGAAAATCATTCTTCCAATACCTTTCTTGACATTGTATCCTGATGACTTCAAAAATGGTACCATCTTTGACTCAATTTCATCATACCTGGAAAAAATGCAATATGAAGAAACTACTGGGGATCATACAAGTAGAAAAGCAGAACCGCAAACAAAAAGAAAGAGGGAAAGGAAGAGGACAAGCACCTTTCCTTTGACCAATTGACAGTTGGGTCATCCATTTTATTTACAACAACAAGCAGCTTAGACACACCCAGGGTTTTTGCGAGCTGAACATGTTCACGGGTCTGTCCACCTCTCTCATATCCAGTTTCAAATTCCCCTTTTCGAGCAGAAATTACCTAATGGAGAGATGGAGAGAGAGAGAGAGAGAGAGTAATAAATATCCATGATGCACGACTCATCAAAGAACAATGCATAAAATAATAGTGTACAAAATCCATGATAGTTAAATATCAAGTACGAAATTTCTAACAAATCTTACCAATACGCCTACGTCAGCTTGAGATGCACCGCTGATCATATTTGGGACATAGCTTTTGTGACCCTGAAAACTCGAAACAAAAAAATATATCAAAAGCATTAGGAGTATAGAAGCGCTTTTGAAAAAGAAGAGTAAATATGAGACCCATATGAAAAAACTAATTATGTAATGGTAAAACCCACTCTTTTCCAAAAAGAGTACGCGGCGCTTGTATATCCCATGACTATATCTAGCATTACCCTTTTGAAAAACTGGAACTAAGGCAGAAAAATATATTTAGATCATAATGTTTGAAACCAGATAATCGTGATATTTTATTATTCCTCATTCAATTCCTATGATAGATAACAAACATTATAAGAGCCAAAATAAAAAGAATTAAAATCCCAATCCAAGGTCTAAATAACGGTCATTTGAACACAGTATACTCCAGTCCATTCAGCTTATACTCAACCCCACTTTTTTTACAATTAAAGGTACCGCTTTTTTTTACAATTAAAATTTTTTTGTATGATTTGTGATGTGAATTTTAGGACCTGAAGGAAGTCTATCGAGAACCATTCGGAATCTCTTCTAGCAGGAAGCATCAGTGGCTGAACTTCACCAAGTTACAAATCGCAATTCACAGTGGAGCATTTCAATCATTATATTAGTGCTCAATTAGGAAGTGAAATTAGCCTCTTTGCTACTTAACCCCCTTGTACTCACTACTCACTCGAGCTTAAGGGAAACAATGAGGATGAGATGGGGGGATCCATTCCAGCAGAAAGCAATTTTAGGTCAAATCATATCATCACATCCTGCACTGCAGTCGAATGTTCTTTTTCATGGAAAAGTATATCACTGAAAAAGTCTACCTCAAGAATGGTTTTCTTTCTATCAACAGACTTTAGAGAAGACCATAACAATTGATAATTTGAGAAGGAGACACATAATGATGTTGGATTCATGCTTTTATGTGCAAGAACCAAGGAGAAACTACCGGCCATTTTTTTCACTGTGAAGTGGCTAGGGTTGTGGATCTCAATTCACTAGGGGGCTTCACAGGAACTATTCCTCCAATTTGAATTAGCCAGTTGGTAGAAAACTCAGTATTTCTATAGACCTCCCTAGCCAGGGTGCCCTTGGTTTCCATCTCCAACTCACTATTCCATAAGATGTGTTTGCTTCAGTTCTCTAGTAGTCTCCTCCTTCCATGGCACCTTTTCAGCCAATAAGTCTCTCCCCTTGCTATCACATCAAGACCACATGATTCCTTCAATAGCAGCATCTTACAACCCCATGCAAACTCAATTAAGACCAATTCCCAATTAGATTAGATCAGCTTTATGGATACTAATTAACTAACTCAGCAGGCTGCATGTATTTCCATTGTTCTTATCCTATCAAAAATATCTGTCGGTTATCTCCCTAGGTAGAATATCTTCTTTACTACTTATCAAAAGAACAAATCTACTAAATCCACATACTAACCTAGGTCTCCCCCTCTTCCTCTTGTCACTACGTCCAATCAGTTCAACTTATATCAGTTAAATCCTCAGCTATGCAATTACTATTATGCAATTATCACTCGCAGCTAAGGATGCCCCCCATAGTCATAGTCAATTTATATCTGCTCATCAATCCTAGGTTAATTTGTCCTTCAATGGCACACCACATAATTAAAACACTATCACAACCAAAAATTTCAATAATAGGTAAAATTGAGCAAGGTGGCAAGAAGATAGCTCAACAAGATGTATCCACAAACATAAAATTGAGATACAATCTAGACAGTATTTCTAAGCTTTAGAGATAAAGATCTTAAATGCAAAAAATATTGAAACAATTATACATTATTTTTCATAAAAACTATAGGACTACCGATTTGAAGTATGTGATGCAAACATCTTATATGAACAAACTGATACCTAAAATCCATCCATCTAGCTGACCCATTGTTTGGCATGGGGAGAGGGGAAGCTAACAAAATTTGAGACAGACCAATAAAGTCTCCAATCAGTTTCTACCATGTGGTCAAACAAATAGTATGATGCACTTTCTCTAGCTTGTCAACTCATCCCTCAGTAATTATTCTTCTAAAGAATCCATGCAAAGAGGAAAATTAGTGTCTGGAAAGTGAATTGTGGGCATTAGGCTCCCTCACCGGTGCATCTAAAATTGTAAATCTTGTCGTCTCTGTTTCAAAATGAGCTCTTCCAACTTCAACAGTAATACCCTGCAATCAGCATCACAAATTTATTAGATTATAGGGTAAATGCAGGTTATAGCGTATAAGTTCTAACAATTCTGAATAAAAATATTTCTCCCCCTTTTTTGATAAGTCAAACATTATATTAATGAAAATAGGCATAACCTAAGTACACAGAGAGTATACAAGAGGTAACACCTAGTTAGGAGAAAGAAATAGAAACAAGAAAATCCAGGAGATTGAAATCTACAGCTTTAGCCCATAGGAATAAAGTTATGACAAAGAACAATCTAATCTCCTCCAATAAGCGCTCCTTATCTTGAATAGTCCAATCATACTAATATTAAATATTACGAACAAAGTTATTTCAATAACAGGAAATAATTATATTGCCTAGAAAGTATGCAAATTCTATTAGCATACATAAAAGAGGTTGTTTGGATACTGAGATAAGATGAGATGGTTTTAGATGAAAGTTGAAAATTGAATAAAATATTATTAAAATATTATTTTTTAATATTATTATTGTTTTGGGATTTGAAAATGTTGAATTTGGATTTGAAAATGTTGAATTGTTTATTATATTATGTGTGGAAATTTGGGAAAGCTGTAATAATGAGATGAGATGAGATGGATTGAGAGTGTTTCTCAATCCAAACGACCTCTGAATCATACCTTGGTTCTCTCCTCTTCATTAGTGTCCATAATATATGCCATATACCTAACACAATAACACAATAATAGTATTAGTGGTCAGAAAAGGAAAACAAATTAAAAGATCATTACCATGAACTGTGGATCCAGACTATAATTCATGTAATTTCACCCGAAAGCATCATTTAACATGTTTCATACAGTGTTGGTGAAAGCACTAGGCGCAAGTAAGCACAAATACCATCTAAGGCATGGGCGCAAAGCACAAGTGCATGCTTGATTTAAATAGAGAGTGCAATTATAAAAATTATGAATAATAATAAACACTCAATTAAAAACAACAAAAAACGGTTGAAAATCATGAAGTAATCAACTAATTACATAAAATTTAAACAACATTTTATATAATTTCCTTGTACTTTAGCAAATACATGCTTACAAGATGTAATAGCCATAATCAAATTAAAGTACAAGGTTGAACCAAAATAGAACAAAAAGGCCATTACCAGAAAAGCTCAAGAGTTGTATGTATTGATTTCTATGCTAACATAAGCAATCAAAAATATCAATCCATCTAGAAAGCTAACTTGGACAGTTATATTGGGTTCAAAACTCAAAAGCATATGCATCACATATGACAACATGTAGCGCCACAATACGTCAATGATCTTCAATATCAACTAAATACCAAAGAATATCTGTTTACATCATTTTCACCTATCAAAAGAATTTTTTTTTACATAATTCTCAGGGTCTTGAACTAATATTTTATATTTTTTCAAAAATAATAACAAAAACACACTTTTATGTCCTTTAAGCAAGAGCATGATTTTGTACATGGCTCTTCACTTCTGGTAAGCAAAACGCTTCAGCCATGGTGTTTTGCACTGAAGCATGCTTTTACCAGCACTGTTCAACAATGTCAATAGAGATATTAATGCATCAAGAGAAAAGGGGGCGCAGGAGGTCAAAGATGAGAAGGGGGAAGAGGAGATGACTATAACCAAATAAGTCATAAATTGAATGTACATATAAGCAAAAATAAATCTCAGCCAAAAATGAAAATTACCCTTATAAGTTATTTGAGTCTTAGTTCTTCAAGGAAAATGATTGGCAATAACCTAGGTACAGGCTTCGGTAACTGACAAGTTCATAACAAGATTGGATTCAATAAAAATGTCACGTGAAAGAACAAACTAGAGAAATTATGAAAGAGGAACCTAAGAAGTTCACTACACGGTTTGCAGTGCTTACTAAATTGCTTCAAATCACCAAACATGTCCTGTCCTTTCAATTGGACAAATGCCCAAGTTCTACTAATTTAGGACACTATGCTCTATGCACACAACTAATACAAAAATTATAACCAATCTGCATTCCTGAATGTTCTAACATACATCAGCAAACTTTATTTTACAGCAGTTAAGAAATGAAGCAAGGACTCACCAGCTTTCTCTACTTTTCTCCTTTGCTTCTCTTTCATATTTTTGGATTGTGCGATCATCCACCTGACCACTGAGGAAAAGTATCTGGCCTCCAATAGTGGACTTACCAGCATCTGCAACCAAGACACAAAACATGGTTATAACTATGAAGCGCAAGTAACAATGGATCAACCACATCCAAATATGCTACAACAAAGGAAAGAATCAGGGCTAGAGAATTGGGAGCTATTTTGAGCAGCTAACCAAACATAAAGGGAGTTGAATATTGTGGAATATCAATTTCTTAAATTTCCATCAGCATGATAGTGCATATATGGACTATATAGCTCAATTATTGCTGTCTGGCTGTGCTTAGTTTTCATAAATTAAAAGGACCTATGCAAAAGTAATGACACTGCAGTCATCTTCATGTCGGGAAGGCAGTAGGGAGCGAGAGAGAGAGAGAGAGAGAGAGAGAGAGCACCGTAACCCTAAACTCCGCCACCCTTGGACCGGCGAGTGGCATCTCACCTCTGGCACAGACAAGGTCGACGGGTCCCGTCCGACCCTGTTTCTCCTTCTGACAACAGAGGTTTTCACAAGGGCAATTATTAACAAGTAGTGGGATAGTGATCGTATTGACACAAAAAGGGTCGACCGTGACCGGCGAACCATATGGGAGTACTCCGGTGCCAATAACTTCTCCAGCAATGGTGGAAACACTTTTTATCTACTTTCTGCACAGAAATTTCCGTAGGTGTTTTTTTGGGGCCTTTCTTTGATCGTGATGCATTGTAGCTTCCGATTTGGGTCATCGTTTAATCGAGGTTATTGGTTGATCGTGCTGTATTGGAGTCGGGTTACATTTGCATGGGTCTGTGGTAGTTCTTCTCTGGCATTTGGGAGTTCTTTCAGTGGCTTTGCCTTAGATTTGTAGGGGCACAGAACTGTTCTTTTCGTTAAGATGATGAAGTGGGAGCAGTAGGGTATCTTTGATTTGGGATTGGGATCTATCGATGGCGACGCATGATGTAGATTCGTCTTTGTTGGAAGGCGAGAGGTGGTTGAAAGTGGAATCAAAAACTTTTGTTTTTATGAAAGGGAGGTAATAGTTTTCATATTTCTAAACGTAGCAAAAACATAGCTAAGTTCACGTGTCTAGGCGGGATGGCAACTTCATGGGTGGCTAAGGGGATTGAGGATTGTTTAGAACTCAATTGTCAAGAAGGTTTCTTCATAAGTTAAGGATGGATATGGATTTTTTATAATTCAACATCATGTTAGCGCAAGGGGTAGCTTTCTGCAACTCTCAGAATTCCGAATGGAAGGAGGAAATGTTTGTTGGTTATTCCAGGGTGCAAATGGCTTTGGTTGGAGAGGCTTTCTGCAGTCCATTCAAAGTTTACCGGGTCCAAAACCACTATTCTGAAGCATGCAAATAAGGGAGGGTTTGTTGATGGAAAAACAGTGGGAAAGCTTCCTTCATTCAAAGGTGCTTCATATGTGAAGTGTGGAGGTCACAGGCGAGTAGTCCGGCTGAGTTAAGCTCAGTGGTAGAAGGAAAGGGGAAGGCACTTGTAGGAGACAAAGGTCGTCAGGTAAGACAAGGAGAAGTGGAGGGGGTCTTGTGGGATGTTAAAGCTCAATTGAACGGAGTTATTGAGTATGTAAGTGATCTAATGATTAAAGCGGATAAGGGGCTGGACCTAGTTGAAGGTTTTGGTGGTGGGTCTTTAATCAAGGTTATTGGTTGATCGTGCTGTATTGGAGTCGGGATACGTTTGCATGGGTCTGTGGTAGTTCTTCTCTGGCGTTTGGGAGTTCTTTCAATGGCTTTGCCTTAGATTTGTAGCGGGCACAGAACTGTTCTTTTCGTTAAGATGATGAAGTGGGAGCAGTAGGGTATCTTTGATTTGGGATTGGGATCTATCGATGGCGACGCATGATGTAGATTCGTCTTTGTTGGAAGGCGAGAGGTGGTTGAAAGTGGAATCAAAAACTTTTGTTTTTATGAAAGGGAGGTAATAGTTTTCATATTTCTAAACGTAGCAAAAACATAGCTAAGTTCACGTGTCTAGGCGGGATGGCAACTTCATGGGTGGCTAAGGGGATTGAGGATTGTTTAGAACTCAATTGTCAAGAAGGTTTCTTCATAAAGTTAAGGATGGATGATGGATTTTTTATAATTCAACATCATGTTAGCGCAAGGGGTAGCTTTCTGCAACTCTCAGAATTCCGGAATGGAAGGAGGAAATGTTTGTTGGTTATTCTAAAGGGTGCAAATGGCTTTGGTTGGAGAGGCTTTCTGCAGTCCATTCAAAGTGTTACCGGGTCCAAAACCACTATTCTGAAGCATGCAAATAAGGGAGAGTTTGTTGATGGAAAAACAGTGGGAAAGCTTCCTTCATTCAAAGGTGCTTCATATGCTGAAGTGTGGAGGTCACAGGCGAGTAGTCCGGCTGAGTTAAGCTCAGTGGTAGAAGGAAAGGGGAAGGCACTTGTAGGAGACAAAGGCCGTCAGGTAAGACAAGGAGAAGTGGAGGGGGTCTTGTGGGATGTTAAAGCTCAATTGAACGGAGTTATTGAGTATGTAAGTGATCTAATGATTAAAGCGGATAAGGGGCTGGACCTAGTTGAAGGTTTTGGTGGTGGGTCGAGAATGGATGAGGGATGGCAGGGGGCAGATCCTTCGGGTTTGAAGGCCACAAGTGTGTTGGCAAAGGTTTCAACACCATCACAGATAGGGTCGTTAGATGCTGGCATCTTTGTCCATGCCAGTGTCACTATGCCTCCTGAGGGAGCAATAGGGCCTTAGATAATTCCTTGTCCATCACAAAAGATAGAATATATCCTGGAAGTCAGCAGTCTATATTAAGAACAGCCATGAAATGGATGAACTTACCAACATGGCCAATGAAAACAACATTCAAATGTCTCTTCTTAGATAATTCCTTCTCCTCTGCTGCTGCTCTATCGTCCGAGGCAGAGACTTTCTTGTCTTTCACTGCGATTCCAAGCACACAAGAAAATGATGATTGGAGCCAAAATTAAAAACAAAAAACAATCTAGCTATTAAACAATAAGTTAAACTATAATTTTGCAAAAAATAAAAAGTTAAAGATACTCCTGCAGCACCTTTATGTTCAACCTGCACTGCCTCGATATGGACATCTTCCTTCGAATCTGAAACCAACCAAAGCAAAAAGCTATTCAGATTAGTTATATATTCCAAATTCATATATCATATAATAAAAACCATACAAAATTGGGTAAAAGTGGTCAATAGACTTAGTCTCAACCACCATCTCCTCCCACCATAGAAATGGGGTAATAGACAAGGTCATGAACTCAAGACCCATATGGTCCATGTTCAACTCATCAATTAAAAAAAAAACACCATACAGGCAAACCACGATTTTCCAAACCGGCTCCTAATGCGTACATTAATATATTAGCAACTCTAACAGCATATTAAGGTCAACATAGCTAAAACATTACTCCATCAACCATACTTGAATGCCCATAAAGTGAGAATGAGTAGCACCAATAGAGCTGATAATCGATCAAATGTGTTCTATACATGGGATGCAAGTAAAATCTGAAAACTTAATTATGTTCATTGGGAAGGATCTTTATTTTTTTATAAAAGTAAAGAAGAATGGTGAACTGGGAAGCATCTAAAAGGTCACTGTCTACAAGGAAAACCACATTACTACATTCTTCTTATTTTCGTGCACTAAAAAGGCAGGATATATAATAAAGAAAAAACAAGTATTAGCTAACGACACAGTGGACACAAGCTCCTGCTGCAAGGAATACAAGTGTACCATCAACTTCTTGATAAATGAGTTTCATCTTTTGATAAATAATCAAAACTTGTTACTTATCAAAAAGTAATCAAAACATGTATAAAGAGCACAAAGGCTTAGCCTAAGTACAAGTTGAAATGGAGCATTGGATTAGAATATTTTAAGCCCTCCCATCGTCCTTTCACAATCCTCAAAATTTCTTTCATTCATTTCCCTCTGAACACTCACACTAGGCAAATAAGAGCTATCTTCCACATTGCACAATTTGAGGGCTGCTACATGACCCTCTCCAGTTTGCAACTTAAGCTCTTCCATCGTCTTCTCACAATCCTCAAAATTTCCATCATTCCTTTCCCTCCAAATACTCCACAACAAGCAAATAAGAGTCATCAGTCATATTACACGTTGCTGCAATTTGAGGGCCACTTTAGAACCAACCCTCTCCAATTTGCAAATAGGTCTACCATCCTTCTAGAAGTAAGCAAAGCTAATCCTACTCCACCAAAAACATTGTTCCACAAGGCTTTGGCAACCTCACAATAGAGTAAAAGGTGGTCTAGAGATTCCACGCTCTTTCTGCACATACAGCACCAAATCAACCACAATGATATGACATACCTTTAGATTATCCATGGTGAGGAACTTCTCTAAAGAGGTTCTCAAAGCTAAAAAGGCAACTCTTATAGGTGCTTTAGTCCGCCAAATACTCTTCCACAGAAGAGTTGTTAGCCTAAGTATGAGGACCTGATAGAACGGACAGTAAAATTCTCTTGCTTGGAAAAGGTCCAAAGGATCTTGTCTATATGGTTACACCTCCAGGACCTAATCCAATAGAGTAGAAAAGATACAAAAAATTTATATAGTCTTCAACTTCCCAGTCATAATATGCTCGGGAAAAAAAATTACTGTGGATAGCCAATGGAAAATTCCAATAAATTGGTCACTGTAGCATGTTGCACACACGTGATAATAAACTTCTAGAAAAGCTACCTTGAGTGTCATGTCTCCATATCAAAATTTTGAATACCGTACCGGAAGCCATACTGGTCAATGCCCTGGAACGAAATATTTCGGTACCAGTAACATTTCGTGTACCGTTTCAGAATAATCGATATATAAATAAATTATATATATATAAATTATATTTTAAAATAAAAGTCTATATAAGAATAAATTATATATAAATACACAAATATATAAATTATAAATAGCCTGGTCTGAATTAGGGGTAAAAAAATGAGCTTGAGTTTGAAGAAATTGAGAAAATAAAATTAAAGGCCAAATATCGGCCGGTACACCCGGCATTTGGAGCGGTACGAAATACAGGTAATACCTGTACTGAACCAGTGGCCAGTACGGTACGGTATTAAAAATAGTGCTCCATATACGACATGCCATATTTTAATTATAAACCCATCACCCACCTTGAATCCATAGCATAAGTAGAAAAATCTTCCATCCCCTTCTAATGCTTTTTCCACAACGCGACAACCAAACTTGAATCCACCATGGCTTTCCAAAACGCATCCCTTTTATGTTGAAAACACTGAAGCTACATCCTAGTGAGGTCCCATTGAGTGGTGAACTCCCAAACCTCGCTCAGAAATAGGTGAGCATGCCTCAACCAAATTAACTAGGTAGAATATGAATTATTCACCTAGCCCGCTCCATAAAAAATCCCCCTACAACATCTCTATCCAATTGGCTACATTGGCAGGGATGTAAACACGAACAAAAGATGCGTGGGCAAATTGGAGAGAGTGCTTCAACGTGATTTTTTGTTAAGTGGACTAGGAGAAGAGTTTAAATTTCACCTAGTGGGGTGGGATGAGGTGTGTACTCCTTTGAGAGATGGGAGGTTTAGGGGTCCGTAATGTGAGGGCCTTTAATAAAGCTTTACTAGAAAAATGATTGTGACGTTATAATTATGAGAGGGGACTCAGGGGAGCCTTATGGAAAGGGGTTATTGACACGAAGTATGGAAGCACATTGGGGGTTGGTGTTCTAGGGATGGTCAAGGGGCATATGTTGTGGTGTTATGCAAGTACATACGAAAAGGTTGGTGCTCTTTTGCTAGTAATACTCAGTTGTGTTGGGGGGATGGCAGTAGGATCAGCTTTTGGCATGATATGTGGGTGGGAGACACAGCTTTGAAGGATGCTTATCCCACTATTGTTAGAATTGCACGGGGAAAAAGAAGCTAAGGTGGCTGACCTGCAGTTAATCACTCATGGCTCATAGGAGTTGAACATTAGCCTTACTTGGGATGCACATGATTGAGAAGTGACTCTGGTGGAATTTTTTAACTTGTTGTATAACACTGCTATTGATGCCACAAATGAAGATAAGATAGAATGGAGACCTTCTAGGAAAGGAAAATTTCTTGTATGCTCTTTCTATGACTCAATTACCATACAACATAGGCACAATTTTCCTTGGAAGAACATATGGAAGAGTAAAGCACCTACCAGGGCCGCATTCTTTGTCTGGACAGCAGCCTTAGGGAAGATTATGACTATTGATAACCTTAGAAGATGTGACCTTATAATTAGGAACTAGTGCTGTATGTACAGAAATAGTGGTGAAACGGCAGACCATATACTCTTACATTGTGAGTTTGCTTCGGAAATCTGGAATTACTTCTTCAGCATAATGGGTGTAGCATGGGTAATGCCGGAAAGGGTGGTGGAACTACTAGCAAGCTAGAGAGGGATCACTGGGACACCACATATTGCAGTCTTGTGGAAGATGGCTCCTATATGTATCCTTTGGTGTATTCGGAGTGAAAGAAACGATAGACATTTCTAGAATCATGAACGCTCCTTGGAAGAGTTTAGGAGTTTTTTTTTGGAAGAATTTATTTATGTGGGCCATTGCTTTAGATTTGAATGGTCTCAGCTTCTGTGACTTCCTTGTAACTGTTTTAGGTATATTCACATGTATACTTCCAGTGTACCTGGGCTATGCCTATCTTTATATCAATAAAATATCTTATTACTTATCAAAAATATCTATATATATAAGGTTCTATTGATGATCGCTATCTCTCCCCAAACCGAAAGCAAAGAACGCAAACTCCTAATTAACATGATCATGGGCCTTCTCAATATCTAGCATGCAAAGTGCCCCTAGTTCACCTAAACTGAGCCTACCATCCATGCACGCATTAGCAACAAGAACCAAACCTAGCATTTGCCTATCTCTTACAAGAGCATCGTCGATTATTTTTTACAACCCTAATCAACCAATTGAACTTTAGTAATTATCTTGGCTACACTGTTCACAAGACTAATGAGGTGGTAGTCCTTGGCATCCAATGTCCCAAGCTTTTTAAGAGCAAGGATTATGAAAGTGGCATTAATACTTTTCCAGACATACTATTGGGATGAAAATCATGGAATACACTCATAGTATCTTCTTTAATCACATCCCAAGAAGTTAAAAGAATGCCAAAAAGTGCTATACAAGCACAATGTTTTATCACTAATCATAATTTTTACCACTTTTGAGCACCCCATTCTCTTCAAATGGCCTCTCAAGCCACGTGGCCATATCTTCTTCTATGTTATCAAGTGTTACGGCAACAAACTTGGCCTCTATTCAAAAAACAAAAGCTCATAACATCGAGCAATATGATTTCTAATCTCAATCTAATCAGAGGAGGCTAAGACATCACCCAAAAGCATCTCAGTGTGACAGTGTCATTGTTTCTCCTATTCAATTAGCCACTAATGGAAAATCTGTGTATGCTTGTCACCCACTTTTAACCCTAGTGCCCCTAACTTTTGCCTCGAAGACACCTTTTCCATTAAAGTGACCCTTCCTAGATCAATGATCACTTCGTTTTTCTTTAACTTCTATTCCTGAGATAATGCTCCCTCCTTTTCATTACCATCCAAAATCTACAACTCCTTGAAGAGACTTCTTCCGATGTTCCACATTACCAAAAACTGTCATTCCATAACCTAAGATCATTGTTCAGAGCCTTAAGTTTTTGGGCCAAGATAAAGCTTGGGAGTTCCTTTAAATTGGATGTCCACCCTCGTCAACAAAACCTCCTACTTTTAGCCACATATTCTGAAATTTGAAATACTTCTCCTACCTCCTTGAATATCTCCATACTCGAGAAGAATATCAAAATGATCCAACCAAATTCAAGGGAGCCATTTTTCACACATATCAAGTTCACTTCCCCGTCATGAGATTTAGGCCTCGTTTGGTTACACAAACCATCTTGTCTCATCCCATCTAATTGTTACAATTTTCCCAAACTCCCATACAAAATACAATAAACAATTCAAATTTTTCAAATCCCAAAACAAAAATTATATTCTAACAATATTTTATTTAACTTTCATCTCATCTCATCTGTGTAACCAAACGAGACCTTAAGCAATCTATCAATTCTAGACCAAGGAGGAGTGTCCCGATTGTTAGACCACATGAAAGAACCTCTGAAAATGGGGATTTCCATAGGATTATGCTCATGGATGAAATCTAAGAACTCCACCATAGCTGAGCAAAGCTGAGCTTCACCCAATCTCTCACTTGGAAATGAAGTGACATTGAAATCTCCACCTATATACCATAGTAATTCCCACAACCATCACCCAACTCCTCCAACAAAGACCTAACTACAGGAATTAGGCCATGAACCCTAGCAAAATCCCAACAAAAGCTACTTCTACATTTTCAAAAGAACAAGGCATTGTGCATTCCCCCACCCATGCCACTTTCTCTAACACCCTATTATCCCAAATTAGCAAAACTACAAACGGTTAAATAAGCCCATCCCCACAAGATACCTCTTCCGCAAGCTGTGAACAATGCCTTTAGACACAAAGTCTAGCTTAGTTACATCTAGACAAACAATATCGAGCTTCCATTGCCAAAGAGGTTTTTTATACTAAGGTGCTTGTTTGCCGCATTCAACCCCCAAACATTCCAAGATGGTATTTTAAGGTTCATAGCAAATCCAATGACACCCTTCACTTGGCTTTCCACTACTAGAACTCTTTCATTTGAATCATAATCAGTGTCCTTTTAGCTCTCCATTCCTATCTCGACCCAATTTGAAGGAAGCAAGAGACCCCTAAAGAGAATTCCCTAATTTGATGTCACTGAGTAACCCCATAAACAACTCTTCAAAGCCCTCACATGATAACCCCACACAACGTTGGATTTCCTTCACCTTTTGAATACCCAACCCAATAACTTTGTATCAATTCAAACGAATGAAACCACATTATATTTTGAAGCACAACAATTCAACGGAAACACGTCCACCCTTAAATACAACTCCAAAGGCCAAACTAGATCATGCACATCGCACTTATTCATACCAATGCCACCTAGATCAGCCATTTAAAAATTAATCAACTCCTTGCCCCTGTCCCATGTGGTTATATCCTCACTTGCCAATCAAGGAACATTCATAGCACTAAGGGTCACCCGATTGAGCAAAATTTAAATCACGCTACTCAATGGCAAAAAAATTTTTCTTTATTATCAGTAGTATTGCTTGCTTTGTTGCCAATCACCATAGTAATGGTCTCAAGAATCGTGGGCAATAACACAACAAAACGAAGGTGATGTCCATCTCTGCAAACAACAGACCCCCAGCCACTAGAAACTACCTCATTGGACTCCCCAAAATATTATATTCATTTTTGTCACCAAGCAAGGGCGTCATTGATTGTCTTTGTTCTCCACTTGACATATCGGCACATTCAGGTCCTGAACTCTCTAGACCTGATTCCAATTCTAACCCATGAACCAATATTGAATTTCTAGACAACAGGCTCACCTTCTCCCCCAAACACCATTGATCATCGTAGCCCCCAATTCTAACCTGTTCAGCCATGGTTGCTTATGAATTAAGTATTGGTTCTGGCCCACAGCGCTAGTCAGGTCTTTACTCATGCTCAAAGGCCCCATCCCGATCCACAGCTTGGCCAACCATTGGGCTTTTGGTTGATGCTTTGAAAAAAAAAGGGATATGATAATGGCTCAATTAAAGCCCAAGTTTTTATTAACATACCCACATTTTATTGACAAAACCCATCTTCAATTAGAGGCCTATAATTGTGGCCCAAGTATTTCTCGAGTACAGCTACTCCACAAGAAGAGCCCAATAGGTTTTTGAAATTCCATCTCCTACACTAAGAATCTCGATGATTGTTGGCTACAGAAATACTATAGAATATTTGATTTCCTCTACCCAAGATTTTATCACCTTGTGTACCTCAAATGGCTCTACTCCTAACACACTTGCAACCCTCAACACAACACATTCAACCCCTACCCAGATTGTCAAGAGCCGAGCGTATTCCTTTCCCTTTAAAGGCCTTGGCATATGAGCAAAGTCAATCGTTGCCTTCCATAATATTTTTATTAATACTTAATAAATTGAGATAGGTACACTTGAAGAAAATAAAGGGTATACAAGAAAGCATCTAATGAGAGAAGTGTACCTCAACTCTATGCAGCAGAAAGAAAACTATGGTCTCAAAATATATAAAATCAAGTCTTATCAGCTCCATAGAATGAAAAAATAAAAAGATAAACAAGTTTACTATCATGGAACCCAAATATGAAATTACAAATTACAACTCAATGGAGACATAATAAACACAATTTACATATAAAAAGATAGAAATAAAAACATATAAGACACAACACAATTATATTACCCTTGACATTTTTCCTTTTTTTTTTGTACGTAAGCATTTGTGTGATTCAAGAACTCGCATTAAGAGTTATCACAATTTGAAGTTATCTATCATATTAAATTTCAACATGTTTATGTTCAACGGCATTCACCATTTCAATGACCTTTTTAACTCAACAAGGAACAAAATACAGTTGAAGAGAAGCAGACACCATATAAATCAAATATTTAGTAAAAGACAGTGAAACCTTGAACACAAATATCTGATAACAACGTAGTAAACAATACTTTAATGCCACTACGAACCTTCCTCCATCTTATCCACTTCCACAGGTTCTTCTGCCTTTGCATCTTCAGAATTTACAACCCCATTACTGTCTTCTGCTAAGTTCCAGTAAAAACATAAACAAAATTATTCAAAAAAGAACAATAATCAACCATCTCTATTATTTTTTTAACAAATAATGTCTTCTCAATAGTACCTGCCGAGTCGAGCTGCAAAGACCGTATATCCTCTGCGATATCATCCACGTCTGCCAGAAGAAGCATATACAAGTCATTTCTATGGATTTCTCAACATTCGAGAAAGAAACTCCCGTAACTCAAGCTCAATATAAGTAACTGAACCTTTTAGTAACAAAAGAAATAAGGTCTAGTCCCCAAATTAAATTAGTTTTTTGTTCTCCTTAACCAAACTGAGGATAATTGGAATCCTTATGGAAAAGAGAAAAAGAAAAAAAAAAAAAAAAACTCTGAGCAAAAAAAAAAAGGTGACAAACAAAAATTCGGAAAATTTGCAGGGATTTTCAAATAAACACTAGGATAATTCAGATCAGAGCTCAAATAATCACAAAGATCTATCGAAAAATTATTTCAAAAACTGCATGCGTAAAGGAAGGTATTAGATAGAGAAATGAAACCAAAGAAACAGAGATTCCAAGATAAAAAGATAGAAACAGTTGGCGACGTACCCATCGTGAAGTAGGAGCACAGATTCTGCAAGGGAACTAGGGTTTTGTGAAAACGAGCGGAGATAAGAGACGAAAAGCAAATGCTGTGAGGGAGGCGTGGAGGTTTGGGAAGCCTGGAAACTACAATTAGCGTCCCAACTTCAATATATCTTATGTTATTCGGTAAAATTATGTGATGTCGTTTCACGCTTCCTTTTTTATTATTTCTTTTTATAATATTCGCATAAATATTTAATTAATTTTGTTGTATAGATTTCTCTAGATATAATATTAAATAGATTTTAATTCAAATCTGAGGTACTCCTTCAAGAAATATCCACTATAAATAAAGTTAATTTATATGACCATAAATAAAGTATATTTCTTCATATAAAATACATATTATCCTACAATACTAGTACATTTTTATACATTATAAATTATATTTAAAAAATAAATATTTATTCTATTTAGTCATGTGAATATGATGTATATGAGAATAAAGATTAAGGACCCATTTAGATAATAAGATGAGATAAAATGAATTGAGAAATTTTTAAACAATAGTAAAATTGTTGAGATGAGATGATATGAGTTTTTAAAAATTTGTACATTTGAGTTTACGAGTGAGATGAGACGGCTTTAACATTTTAGGATTTGATAATTGTAGATCCCACCAATTATTACATAGTATTTGTAATGATTGATTATTTATAAAAAAGTTGTTTACAATCACTTTTATGTATTCTTTGAGCAATGCTATATACAGTCGTGGAATGTGCAAACGCTGCGCAATTGCTTTGAAAAAAAGTGGGGTCCACGATTAAAAAGTTAGTTTTTTTTTCATGTAGGTCTCATATTAATTCACTTTTTTCAAAGCGACTGCATGCCGCTTACACAACCACGACTGCAAATATCATTTCTCGTATTCTTTTGTACACTCCACTGATATAATTGGTTACGTCACATTTTTCTTAATATAAAATAACTGTTTGATCAATCACATTAATAAAGTGTATATAAAATACGTAAAAGTAATTGTATGTAACATAATTTATATATTTAAATATATATTAACTTTTTGGAGATTTGTAATTTGGATTAGAAATTATCTTTTTATAAATCTCATAATTGAGATATTTTCATCTCAACTCTATATCTGCTGTAATGGTATAAAGAAATTCGGTGATAAAATATCTTAGCAATGTTAGAAAATTGTAACAAGTAACTGATCTTTTTAAGACACATGGGAGCTCCAATCCAAAGCCCGACAAAACCACTGATTTTCTTTTTATTTAATTATTAATAGGAAGGTCACAGTTGAACTCCCTCCCTCTCTCTCTTCGCAGGCATATTGAAAAAAACAGCACGCTACTGAGTCGTAAATTGAGTTGATGATTAGAAAAGTAAATATGTTTTGGGCCCATTGCAAGGAAGAAAAAAAGGAACTGAACCACTTCGCTGCACATATACTTGGGCCCCCAATATAAGTTAACGTTTCAGACGAGAATTTTGAGAATAGAACTTTTGTTATTGTTTTCTTTGTCAGCTTTCATTGGGCCTTGTTTTCACGTGCTTTTATTTTTTTTATTGGTAGGTGGGAATGGAGGGGTTTGTTGGGCCTTCCTCCTTATTTTCATTAGGCTGGCTGATCAAATGGCATAAATATATATATATTTTTGCTCCCTTGACTAATGCATTAGGCTTCATTTTGTTTTTAACTTTATATATATATATATATATTTTTTTTGAGAGAGCAACAAATTTTCACAATAGTAGTTAAAAGATGGTTTTCATTGCAATGGGATTCCAATGCTGCATCCTAAAGGCACAATAGGTAATGATGTATTGAACTCGATTGCTTCGAAGGATTTGAATAAATTTTTCACACCCTCTTTCTCAAAAAAGAAAGCAAATAAAAATGTATATTTGCATCAAAAGAGAAGATAAAAATTGTTGTGGGGAAGCGCATACACCACGCACTACACACACAAGAGGCGCATGGTCTAAAATCATTGTCGTTCAATTATGTATCGTCTCAAATCAATACATTTAGAGTATCTCTATTAAGCCATGAGACCTTTATTTATTAGATTTTGATGTGTTGTGAACATTGTTTGAAGCCCTATATCTAATTTTGGTCCAATAGTTGACCAAGGCTATATATAGTCCATTGTTGGTCACAACTCAAGATTTGATGTTTCAGTTGCCAGTTACTTTATCACCAACACCATCATCTTATTGTCAATCAATTAATAAATATGAATACGATTTTCAAAGTTAAAACACAAGATTCCAAAATTCTTCACCTTGAGTTTGAGGAAGGATATTAAAAATAAAATAAAATCAATAATTTAATTTGATATTATCTTGGTTTGATTTTCATAATGTTTAAGATATTTACCTTATTTTTATCTCAATGTAATTTTCTTATAAATAAGAATGTATGCCTTGTATCCAATAACAATTGAGAAAACAAAAATGTAGAATCTCTTTCCCTCTTTCTCTCTTCTCCATATTCTTTTATATTATATTTTATATCACAGGACTTGCGATGGATAATGTAATGTTTGAAGAGGAAAGCTTGAAAATAAGAAGACATGTATTCTCCTTCACCGTCTGATTTGTATCGATCTGAAAGAAATTCGATAAGTTAATTTATTTAGATCTTAGAAATGTCATAAAATCCCAAAAAAATTTCACGAACCGAGCGATTGACTAGATTTTAGTTTGTTAGTATAGTCAGCGATCCACTATAGTGATGGAGTTGCAATTCTATTTAACCAAGGCACTTAGGAGTACAATTTTATAAAACGAATTGCACCATTAATTCATATAAATTTTAGGATTTTACAGTATAATAATAAGTTTCAGTTTTTTGGAAGAATAGTAGATGGAGTTGCCTTTCTTTTAACTAAGCCACTTAGGAATATAATTTTGCAAAACAAATTGCATCATTAAACTCATAAAAATATTTAAAATTTTATGGTATAATAAAAAATTCGACTTTTTTTATGAATAGTGATAAAGTGTAAAAACTACATAATTAAGTTGTTAAAATGACTAAATTGTTTAATCAAAAAGTAGTTAAGCTATTAATTATGCAGTTGATTAATCAATTAATAAATTCTGATAATTTGCACTTGAAAAGATTTATAATGCAGCTGTTAAGCCACATCAAAATTAATATCTCAATTTTATTCTTCTCATTATGAAAACTTAATTTGAATTGATGTAGGGTATTTTTGGAAATGCAAGGAGCAAGGGCAGGTATAGACTTGCTACATGCTGGAGTGCACTGGAATTAAAGGCAAACTCAAGCACGTGAGAAGAAAGGACTGGCAAATGGCCTCACAATAGACTCACGCACACGTACAGCAGCAGAGCAATGTGCTGGAACCAAAACCAGCAAAGGCTGGGCAAGAGCATCACGCACACTAGGGAGCCAGCCAATCACGCTACAGCAGATCATAGAGAGATGAGCACGGACTGAAAGGGATTTTGATTTTTATTCTTTTTTTTTTTTGTTTTATTTGCTAGGTGGAGGCGAAAAAACTCTCTCGGATTGGGTTATTTTTTTAGTTTTTCTCTAGTTTTTAGTTTTGGGGGGGTGAGAGTCGGTGGGAGGCTCTCTCTCTCTCTCTTGGCTTTGATTTTTTTCGTTTCCATTTTTGAGACGGGCTGGAGGTCGACTATTTTTCATTTTCTAGTTTTTATTTTTTGGTTCCTCAGTTTTTCTTCTCCCTTGTTTTCTTAGTGGTAGTCGGTTGGATTTATTTTTTTCTTTCTTTTTGGCTTTACTTGGTCCAGACGGCGTGGGCTGCTCCCTCATTTTAGATATTATTTTTCTAGTTTTTAGTTTTACGTTGCTAGGGTTCCAGACCTTGGTTTTCATTACAATTTTATTTTTTTGTTGCCCAATTTTACTTTTTGGTTCTTAGTTGCTGTCGGTTGGTTTGCTTATTTCTCTGCATATTTATTGTTTCAGCAATTTATTTTTCTCTTGTTTATTTTACTTCAGTTTTTAATAGACTCACAAATGCTTAGAGAGATTATCCATTTAGAAATAATAGGCTAGATTTTTAGCTTAAGATTCAATGAGTAACTCATGAGTCATGACTGTTTTGGGTTGGATTTTCTTCAAGGTTATGAAACTTTGAATGATTAACTTGATAGATTGTATTTCATTTTGGCTATGAGAATGATTAAAGTTCTATGTTCTTGAACTTGATCACTCGTAAACATAAAGGCACGATTGATGCTTGAACTTGTAACAAGATTTTGATAGTTTTCTTTCACTTTTACACTTGTTATAAAATATGTCAAGCACCTTGATTATACTGAAAAGTGTGCTTATTATTTAATTAACCTATCATAATCTCTTGGAATGAGAAATGGTTGAGAGAATATGAAATTAGAGGTAAATCCAACTTCAAATTAGAAATGGGCGAAAATTGCTTCCTAAGTGTTTGTTTTATTGCTTCTTACAAGTTTAATTCAACTTTTACACATTTTCCTTAAATCTCTTAGTTTTTGGTAATTTTAGAAACATAGATTCACATTTATTTTATCTCTCATAGTCGATACATCTTTTACAACAAAAATGTCACAAATACTTTGAAAACCCTTTGTCTCTGTGGAATACAATTCTGGACTTATCCTTGATACAACTTGACACTTCTACACTTGGAAGAACACATTTGAGACCGAGTTAAATAGTAACCTTTCGAGAGAGCATCACGTAGCAACTGGTTCAAACAATTTTCAAATCGCCATGTAGAATGTCAAAATCTACTTAAGATCGCTAGGAATACTTTTTAGTTGGACACATGGCACAATCCTAACCATTCACTTGAAAACCCTAGGACACAGGTCAAGTGGAGAACAAAGTGTGAAGATATGGAGTGTGATTCAAATTTGTCATTATATTATCTTACACCAAACACTAATGGTCAACCAAAAGAGGGCTTCAACCCTATTGAAACTCCAAAAATTTAAAAGCGAACCAAAATCATAAACCCTTAGAGGAAACTGACACCCCAAATTGGTTTCCAAACCCTAAACACACCCTATTTTGATTAATTTCTTATTTGATTAAATCACTTCTACGTGAAACTAATCACTCAATTTCACACTCTTACACCCTTAACCACTCCCTTATATCTTAGTAATTATATTTGACCAAGAAAATTTTCATTTGGACTTAACTCTAGCTAAAATCCTCACCAATTTGACCGAAAAAACAACTGAAAAATCAGTAGCATTTTAGCCAGTTTCTTCTCCACTTTCACAAACCTCCCACCCATGTTAGCCCCTTCATCTATACCCCACACCCCTTGCCTTTACCTCCACTCTTAGTCATTTTTTCCTTTGTTTTCCAAGAGCAAAACCGTGAAAGTTAAAGATAGTTTCTAGCCTTTGTAAGTATTTTGTTGAGCTCTAACCTCTTCCATTTCATTTATCATTGAGTCTAGTTTACTTGGATGTGTATTGGTGAATTGTTTCTGGAGTTTTGATGGATGAAAATTGGGCTTGATGATGGAAAGGTTTTGGTTTTAATAGTATTGATATTTGTGTGGAACTTTGATTGTTTTGTGAAATTTTGATGAAATGTTAGGTAGATCTTGATAGGATGAAGTGTTCACATGTTTATGTGAAAGTGAATGGTATGATCCAAGCATCTTAGGTTTTATTAAAAGAGTTTTGTATGATTACAAAGTGTTAGAAATTGATTGGCTCAAAATAGTTTCTATTTTAGTTTAGGTTGTAATTTTGGTTATAGAAACTTGATCTTATGACTTTGATTTTCATATGTTTTATTCTTAACGCTTAAATCTATGTGCTATGAGTTTTTTTTTTAAGAGTTATGGTTTAGATCTTTGATAGAGTGTTAATAAACATGCAAGAGTTTGTTTAAAACTTAATTTGTAGGTTTTCGGGTTTGATAATATGTTTTGATGAAATTTTTGTCGCGACATGCTAGATTTAATACTTATATCAAATTAGAACTTGAATGTGAGGTATATGGTTTTGTTATTTGAAGATTTGTTTCAAGAAAATCAAGAATCTAGTGACTTTGTAGTTTGTTGATTTTTCAAGCATGCGCTATCACTTAGTTTGGAATGATGAAATTGTTAGAAGAGTATTTATAAACTTTTGGAGTCCTTAGAGTTGATTTGAAAGTGTTAGACCCAAAATTTCAAGAGTTGGTTCTATTTAACCTTATCTTGATGTTTTGATATTTTCTATGGGGTAGTGTGTTTAAGTTGTCATGAAATATGTAAATTGGTGTCTTAGCATTATTTTAGAACTAAGGATGTGATTTTTGAAAGTTGGAAAATTCGGTTTAAGTATGTTAGTATGTTGGATGGCCAAGAAGCAACAAAATCATAGTTTTTGCCTAATGGTGAATCAGCCAAGAGAGAGTTTGCATAGTTGTGATTAGTTTTAATTGTTTTGAGTCCATATTTGGATTTAGGATGGAATTTAAACCAGGAATGTAAATTTTGATTAAGTTTTTGAGTTTTTTTTTTTTAACAAAATCCTTATTTTTATGGGCAAATGTGTAATTTCTCACAAGTAGAGTAGTAACTTTACAAATTTAGCTCTAAATTAGTAACTTTTATTTTATGGAATTTAAGTTAAATACTCTAACTTTAGAAAATATATCATTTTAGTTCACGCATTTTTATGCTTTGCTTAACATTATGCTACGCACTTGCTTCAAACAAAAAATCTATAAGTTAGTTTCTAATTTACTTTCGATATTTTCACATATGTGTGGTAGTAAGAACTTTATATTTATGTTTATTATGCTTAGTATTACAATTATTTAAATATACCATACCATGTCATCGATTACCATTCTTGGAATGCCATGTCATTTGTTATACATTTATTTGTTACTTGAATGTCATGTCATCTACTACACGCTTATCTGTTACATGTCATGAATAACACGCCATTATGTCTATTATACGTTTATCTGCTACATGTCATGAATGTCATGTCATCTATCATTGTTACACGATTATCTATTACATGTTTACCTGTTATATGCCCTGAATGTCACGTCATCATGTGTTTTACACTTTTATCTATTATATGTCACGAATATCATGTAATCATGTCTATTACATATTCATTTATTACATGTCATGAATGTCACGTCATTATGTTGTTACATATTTATCTGTTACATGCTACGAATGGCATATCATCATTACTATTACATGTTATTTTGTCACATACCATGAATGTCATGTCATCATCATTGAGTATGTCAAGAAATATTTTTCTGAGTTAGCATGCATAGGATACTCATGGAAAACATTCTGCTTGTCAAAGTATCTCTAATAACAACTTGAATAAGGTTGTGACGCCCCAACTTCCACGTACGGACACGTGGAAATCGAGGCGTCGGGATGATGACAACACGGGTCACACATCCCATCGCCTAGTGCCAAGTGTGTGTACATGCAACATGTGTACAAAATAAAACCACGCAGCGGATAATAAAGTCATATAACTAAGTACCAGAATTTTTGTTTAATTACAAATCAGTTTAAAACACATGTAAATAAAATATTACATGTTCAACATAATCTCAAATGCAAACACATATCATTAAAACAACTACAAATATTATACATAGATAAGCACTCCAAATCAATACTCTGGCGGAGCCGCCTCCTCGGGCTCAGCCTCCTCCTCCTCTACCTCTGCATCAAAATCTACGGTACCAAAATGGTGCCGCAGGTAAGTAATATTCCAAACGCCATAAGATAAAAAAATATTAAACTCTACAATATGCATGAAAGAATGCCCAATGCACATGTCCCATAAAACATATTTTTCCACGCACGCCTAAAGTCCAATTTTGGCCCAAAACATTTTTTTTAAATATTTTCTCGCCATTATCCCAGATAATGACCCAAATAAAGAAATCATCATTTTCCCATAAAATGGATCACAAAAACCTCATACCAAAACCTCGTCATTTTCCTAGAAAATGGTCCATATCCAAAACCAAATCCAAACCAATTCCAATTAATGCATGCACCATGATCTCCTCTAGGGATCATCCGCATACTCTGGCTATTATGTCACACCGCAGGTAACGACTACGCCTGTGACATCTAAACTAGCGATCCCAGTCTCACGCCCAGCGCGTACCTGGCCCGGGCATCCTCTAGTCCCCACCAGCCAAGGGACCACGGAGTCGACATGACAGCATTACCGTATCGTGCGATCCGGTCGTTGCCCAGCGACAATCCAGGGGATGTCACTCAGTATTATCCACTCCCGAATGACCAGCGGAGCTCCACCGAGATAATACCCCATCCCGGCTTAGGGTCGTGATACGCACACACCCGAAAATCTATTTACACATGAAAACTCAATTTTCAATATATAACACATGCTTATGCGTGCACGATGCAATGCAAATAATATTATACAAATTAACCAACACTTTCCAAACATCCATAACAACCAAACAAGTAACTCTGTCCTCAAATCTATCCGACCCCCGACTCCTCAGACTCAGTCCGGAATAACCAACCAGTCACAAATAATTATTGTAAGAGCAATAATATATTTAAATCTAAAATGAAGTTTGGAAAATACTTACAGCGCTATATATTAATTTTCGAAGGATCGGCGAGCAGCAAACGGCGAAGAGAAAGCAACATAACAGTGTAAAAACACTGTGGTCGTGGGTTATAAAATACCCACTTTCGATTGGAGACAAACCAAGACTCGGGACTGATAGGGAATGGCTTAGACGTGTTTATGAAGCTAGTGGTAGTGAGGGTTGGCCGTGGGTGGCGACGAAAACGGCGGTAGGAGAGTTGAAATACCCAAATCGGAAACTAGCTCGTGGGAGTTGCTTCGGCGACGGATCGAGACCAGAAATGGGTGGTTTAGGACGGCAAGGAGTCGGTGATGAAGTGGTGAAGAGGTGGTGGCCGGAGGTGGAGTGATAGCGGCAAATCGAAGCAAAAGCCGTTCGGCTTGGAGAAGCTATTTCGGCTAAACGGCGGCTCGGATGGCGGTGGGAATTTGTGGGGTGGTTCACCGGTGAGAGGGGAAGAGATTGGTGGGGGTGGTGTGCCGCACGGTGGCCGGCGGCGGTGGTTTTGGGCGGAGAGAGAAAAACGAACGAAAATGGGTAGAGAGAGAGAGTCGCGCGGGAGGAGAAGAATCAGCCAAAAAAGAAAGGAAAGAAAGAAAGAAAAGAAGAAGAAAAAAGAGAAAGAAGAAAAGAAAAGATGGAGGAAAAGAAATGAGGTCCAATCCTCACCTCTGGAGTCCAACAACTGATCCAACGAAAACAACTTTAAAAGTAATAAAACCAAGAAAATATTTTAAACACTATATAAAGCTAAAATATAATAAATAACTAATAAAAACTAACTGTGATGACCCGTTTTTACGTGTATTTTCACTGAAGGAATAATTTAATTTAATTAATATTATAGTGCTTTTATTTGTTAATTATCAGATTTTAATTTGGATTTTATTGGCTATTGAATTTAAATTGCTATTTGATTGATTTTAGCTCGTTTTTTTGTTTTAAAAATTTAACAGTTGGTTTTTGCTAGTTATTTATTTTATTTTAGCTCGACGTTGGGTTTAAAATATTTTAAATGATGTTTATTTATTTATTTGATGTGGTGTTTAATTTATTTTAGTCGTTTTATGTTTTATTATCGTTTTCGGCGGATCAGTTTCTGGATCCCGGAAGTGAAGTTTGGACTTCATTTCTTTTTCCTTCTTTTCTTTTCTTTTTCTCTTTTTCTTTTTCCTTCTTTTCCTTTTCTTTTCTTCTTTTCCTTCTTTCTTTTCTTTCTTTTCTTTCTTTCCCGTTTCTTCCGTGCGCCCGATTCTCTCTCTCCCTCCCTTCTCTCTTTTTCCTTCCGTCAACCCTCCTTTGACCGGCCGTATCTTCGCCGTCCGGTGGAGGTGTAGTACACCACCCCCGCCATTCTCTTCCTCTCACGGCAGACTACAACCCCTCCAATTTTCAGAGCCATCGGACCCACCGTTAGCCGCCACGAGCCGCTCGAAGTCGCGGCACCAACCCAGTTTTTCCTCTGTTTTTCCTTTCCGCGCAGCCACCTTCGACCGCCCATATCTCCGCCGTCCGGTGGAGGTGTAGTACACCACCCCCGCCATTCTCTTCCCCTCACATCAGGCTACAACCCCTCCAATTTTCAGAGTCATCGGACCACCGTTAGCCGCCACGAGCCCCTCGAAGTTGCGGCACCAACCCAGTTTTTCCTCTGTTTTTCCTTTCCGCGCAGCCACCTTCGACCGCCCATATCTCCGCCGTCCGGTGGAGGTGTAGTACACCACCCCCGCCATTCTCTTCCCCTCACATCAGGCTACAACCCCTCCAATTTTCAGAGTCATCGGAGCCACCGTTAGCCGCCACGAGCCGCTCAAAGTAGCGGCACCAACCCAGAATTTTACACTGTAGCCGAAAATTTCCTCCGCCCAGAACCGCCACTTGCCGGCGGCGTGGCCTCCACCACCCACCCAGAAAATTCCCCTCCCTCCGGTGTACCACCCCTCCGAAGATCTCCCCCAACCGGCCGGCCGTTTGGCCGGAAAAGCGCATCTAAGCCGCACGGTGTGTCACCGTTTCCGGCGCCGTCGCACCACCTCCGGCCACCATCTTTTCACCACTTCTTCCCCCACCTCTTGCCAACCTAACCCACCCATTTCCGGCCTAGATCGGCCACCGGAGCAACTCCCACGAGCTCAACTCCGATTTGCTCGTTTTTCACTTCTACCGGCGTTTTCGCCGCCACCCACGGCCAAAACTCACTTCCACTAGCTTCATAAAAATCCCTAGACCATTCCCTATCAATTTGGTGTCTTGGTTTGTCCCCGTTCAAAAGTGGGTATTTTGCGACCCACGGGAACTATGACGCCCTCAGATTTCCGTTTAGGATCGGACGAACATCTGAAGCGTCAGGACATGTAACACAAGGTTACCTGCCCCCGTACATGACATATAGGATGCAATGTTCCTAACATGCATCTAGCATTATGCAATATTCGCAGCGGATAATTTTTTTTTTTTTTTTATACTATGCACCAAACTTATAACATCCCAAATAATTAAAGCATAATCCATGCATACTTAACAAAATAAATAACCACAATTACAGTACGGGTCTCAGAAGACTGTACTCTCAAAACATGGTGACTAGACTCTATATTACAGTACTAAAATACACTTATTGAACCAGTTCATCGAGTAACTCGCGTAACTCAATTAACAAGGTTAGAATACTATCCCAAAGGAAACTAACTATAGAAGCTAAAAACTCTGCATTGCATCCGCGGCGTCTAGTCAACATCCTCCAGCCTATCGGTATTTGCTCCTTGTTCTGAACCTGCCACATCGCCTACCATTCGGGGGGAATGGTAGTTGGGACTACCACGGTGAGATTTGATTACAAATCTCAGCAAGTTAACATAAAACTCCCACACAGGTTAAAGATGCATGCATGGCAGTAAAAGCATAAATGCATAAGTAAAGTCGTACATAAGCATAGCATATAGCATGACATAACCAGAACTTAAACGTGAATTGAACTTGACTTAACATGACATGAACTTGAGCTTAAAACATAACATGGACTAGCAACATAACATGAATCGTGAAACATAACATGGACTTGAAATATAGCATGAACGTAAACATGCATAACATAAATTTGAATTTGAAAATAACATAAACTTGAACATAACATGACATAAACGTGAACTTGAGACATAATGTGAACGTGAACATAACATAACATGAATATGAGCTTGAACATATCATAAACGTGAACATAACATGATGTGAACATGAACTTGGAACATAACATGAACATGAACATAACATGTATGTGAGCATAGCATAACATGAACTTGATCTGAAACTAGACTTATCATGTACTTGATCTGAAACTTGAATACACGTAACATAAAATATGACACGTATTCTACGTGTCACAATTGCTGTGTCTCACGTAGTGTATGCTCCACAGTTGTTGTGGCCCCATACTTCATGCTCCACAGTTGTTGTGGCCCCATGAATACACGTAACATAAAATATGACAAGTATTCTACGTGTCACAATTGCTGTGTCTCACGTAGTGTATGCTCCACAGTTGTTGTGGCCCCATACTTCATGCTCCACAGTTGTTGTGGCCCCATGAATATCTTAACTTGAACATGATCTGAAACTTATATGAACTTTACATAAGGTGAACCACACTTGAGTCCGTGGCACCGCATAACATAACTTGTGATGAACACGCTTAGGTCCGTGTCATCCTTAACATGTCTTATCTTTCTTAATGCATGATATATTATTTAATATCATATACTTTTCTAATATGGCGTATACTTGTAAATGGCACAATATAATTTAATCATAAACATTCATGGCATACATATATCATATGGCATACTATAATGGCATACTTATAACATACAGCATTGCATGACAGGAAAGATTGTGTAATAGATAATTATTCATGAGAGAATAAATCATGCGTAACAGATAAACATGTAATGACATTGCATGACATGGCATATATGATAACATACATACATAAATTGTAGTTCTCTTACCCATCACACATACACAATAAACTGATAGTAAGTTAGAAGCTAACTTACCTCGATTGTCGGTTCTATGAGAATAAAACGTGAAACACGAGGAACTGTAAAAGGTCATTCTAAAAGTTAGAAATTTAATTACTAACAATTAGAAACATGAAAACAAGTTAACTTAGAGTAAAATTATCATTTTACCCTCTACATGTGGGAAAACGACTATTTTACCCCTAACTTAAGGATTTCACATCCTAATTCCAAAAATCAAATCTTACTTCTAACATGTTCATAACATCATCCTAACATCAACCATGTTTTAAATCATCAAACTAAAGTCACCAAAATCACAAAATAACACTTGGAGTTTTTGGTTTTACACCTAATCCAAAAACAGAAACTTTTTCCTCAACTAGTTTTGATAAATCTCTTGATCAATGGCTTAAGAAGGTGAGATCTTCTAAATAAAGCATCACATAGTTTAATGATGTGTCTTAAATAGGATCTAACCATCAAACTTAAAATCATATGGCTAAAAATCAATAAATATGGATCTAATCCAAAAACATCAAATCTTAGGCCTAACCAAAATCCTCTTGTATAGAAAAAATCATATATTTGAAACTAATACTAAATATCTCCAAAATAACATCCTAACATGAAAATAAGAAACTTAGGATCATCATATAAAAATATCAAAACCTTTAGAGTAAGATCAAACTTCGAAATATTCAAACTTTCTCCAAATAAAAACTGTTTTGCCACTTCCAGTTTTCAAGTTTCTAGATCTAAGAAAATATATCATCAAAAGCTTTACTCATGCAACAAGACCTCAATGAAAACTCTTAAAAACATTCTAAGAATACTCCATAAAATTTTCGGATCAAGATATGTCCATTAGCTTGGTCAAAAACTCCAAAACATAACATACTCTCCAGATTCACGCCCAGAATGACCTTTCCATGGTTAAAAATACTTTTGACCAACCAAATGACCATGGAATGATACGAAAAATACATCTATGGAAACTAGACTCAAAGAGGAACAACTTTTATGAAGGAGTCATTGTGTAAAAATACTTACAAGGGGTCGAGAATCTCCACGCAAAAAGACACAGAAATCTGCCCGAGAGAGCTCTTTTGGGTTTCTCTCTAAGAATGGGGTGAAGAAATGATTAAAGTGAAGTAAGTGTGTCTTGCACAACTCAAGACTTCTGAAGGGGGAATATATAGGCCTTAATGATCATTGAGGGGAGGTGTAGACATGTGATAAAGTAGAGGATAGTGGGGGGCAAAGGACAACCAACAAAAGCTATGAGACATGGGACTTGATGGGGTGGGTTCCTCCATATTATTGAGTGCAACTTGATGCAATGAATGATCTGCCAAGTGGGGAAGGAAACTTCTCCAAGAAGCTTTGCCAAGGTGGCCAAATTCGTGGGCCTTAGTGGGCCTCAACCAAGTGGACTTCAATTTGGGGTTTAAATGGGGTTTGGTTAGGGTTTGAGATGCTATCAAGCCCAAATCCAATTTTTCTTGGCCCAATAAAATTTCTAAGGTTTAAAATGTTGGATAAGGATGTCATAATAAGAATTTGAGAAATTAATAGCATGTGGAAGTGATTTAATCAAGTGATTAAACACAATGCTAGAAATTGGATCAAAAGGGTTTGAAGGCCAACTTTAGGGTTTGGGGAAACCGTTTAGGGTTTCGGTTTCAACCAAGTTTTTGGTGTTTCAAAAAGATTCCAACCATTTAGGGTTTCACTAGGGTTGAAACCCTCTTTAATCTGGCTCAATTTGGTTGATCAAATGAAAAAAAGTTTTGCTTAGGTGGCATGGTTTCACACATTGATTTCCTTCACAAATCCATCTAATGGTTTCTCTTTGTGCCAAGTATCTAATACTATTCATTATGTGTGGTTAAGATCTTTCCAAATGTCCAAATAAAACTTCTCTAACCTAATTTGGACATTCCACACTGTGATTTTGAAAACACTGCACTTAGTACGCTTATCGAGGGTACTATTCACTCCGAAAAAGTGCATAATAAACTTAGTACTGAAAAATCCTAAATATTCAATTAAGCCTAGTGGTGTAAACTATAATGTAATCTGACACTTCTAACTACCTCAAATAAATAAAATCGCATTTCTGACATCATAGCGAGTGATAATACTGACTATGTTAACAGGCTAAAACCTTTGCGATTAGCCGATTCGTGAAAGCTTATGGAGTTTTCACGAGATTCCTAAAATCTATAGAAATTTCACCATTGAATTTTTAGCGGGCTGTTACATGAACAGTGCATTTGCACTGTTACGTTGCTTTCGCATCGCCGTTTGCTTCGCGCCGAACCTTCTAAAAATCCTATATAGCTCTGTAAGTATTTTCCAAACTCTACTTTTAGATTTAAATTATTTTACTCTTCAATAATTTATTTGGTTGGTTTGCTGATTCCGGACTGAGTCCGAGGAGTTCGGGGGTCGGATGGATGGAGGACGGAGTTGCTTGTTTTATTGTGCTATGGTTGATTTTATTTGTCGAGCATTGAAATTTGCATTTACATGGCGTATGCAGTGTATTTTATTTTAATTGAGAAAATCCTATTTTATTGGCGTAAATGGATTTTTGGGAGTGTGCGTATCACGAGCCCAAGCCGGGATGGGTTATTATCTCGGTGGAGCTCCTCTGGTCACTCGGGAGTGGATAATACTGAGTGACATCCCCTGGGTTGTCGCTGGGCGACGACCGGATCGCACGATACGGTAACGCTGTCGTGTCGACTCCGTGGTTCCTAGAGTGGCGGGGACTAGAGGATGGCCTGGCCAGGTACGCGCGAGATGGAGGCGCGAGTCTGGGCATCACTCGTGTAGGTGTCACACGCGTAGACGTTACCTGCGGTGTGGCACAGAGCCAGAGTGTGCGGATGATCCCTAGGGGAGATCATGGTGCATGCATAATCGGTTGGTTTTTATGGTTTTTGGATACGGGCATTTTCTGGGAAAATGGCGAAGGACTTGTGATCCATTTTCTGGGAAAATGGTGGTTTGGGCCATTATCTGGGATAATGGCGAGGCTTGGTTTTAAATGGTATGTATGGGCCGTTATCGGGGATAACGGCGAGGTTTGTTTAAAGGATATGTTTTTGAGCCAAATGGGTTTTTGGCGTGCGTGGAAAAATATGATTTGTGAGTTTTGTGCATTGGCATTTATTCATGCATATTGTTTGAGTTTAATATGTTTTTATCTAGTGGTGTTTGGATTTTACTTACCTGCGGCACCATTTTGGTACCGTAGATTTTGGTGCAGAGTTCGAGGAGGAGGCTGAGCCCGAGGATGCGGCTCCGCCGGAGTTCTGAGTTGAAGTTTATGTTTTGTAGCTGGCTTTGAAACAATATTTATGTCTTGTAATATTTTATTATGTACCTTTGAACCGCTTTGTATTTTATTTAAGAAAAAATTCTGGTACTTAATTTTATGACTTTGCTATCCGCTGCGTATTTCCTTGTACACATGTGCCGCTTGCACACACTTGACACTCGTCGATAGGATGGTGACCCGGGTTGTCACCATCCGGACGTCTCGAATTCCCCGTGTTGGTACTTGGGGATTTGGGGGCGTCACACTAACAACTTAATTTTAAATCCAAAGATAAGTCAAAATAAACTAAACAGCAATTTAAACTCAAACAATAAAGAAAATTCAATTAAAATCTGATAATTTAAAATAAAAGAACTATTATTTTAATTAAATTAAAATACTTCTTCAGTGAAAATACACATAAAAACGGGGTATCACATAAAATACTCATAGTGAAAGCATTCTGCTTGTATGAGTATTTATGATGGAATCTTTGGCGAAGGCAGTCCGCTTTGTTTAAATATTCCTAATAAAACATCAGGGCTTTGGCATTCTGCGTTATCTGAATAAGTCAGTATTCAACCATGTATTTGTAACAATATCTCATATTCACGCAAGCATGTCATGTTCAAGTCAAATTATGTTATTTTCAAGTCAAGTTCATGCCACATTATTTTCAAACCATGTCATACATGTTCAAGTCCACTTCATGAAACATACAAGTCATTTATTGCCATGCATGTCTATTCATGCTATTGGTAGCTTAGAAACTTCTTTTTATGAGATTTTGAATCTTGCTTCTAGTCCTAACTAAAATTCCTCTGAGAATGGTAGGAGTTGTGTCAAGGTATGATGGAGCACCACCATGTGATTGGATGACGTCAAGTAGATTAAGGACGAACCTCGAAGAATTAATGGGGATGATACTTCAGTTTTTTAATGTGGTCTCGACAGTGAGAACTGAGTTCCATGAGCGACTTGGCATATAAACTGGATTTATTTTAGTCTACAACTAAGGAGTTCCAGCTCCAATACAATGTCAATTTACTTTGAAGACTGGTTGGACTATAATATTACTTTTGAGTATGTTTATATGAATGAATCATAAAAATATTTTGGGATTAGTATTTTGGTACATTGTGTGGTGCTCAAAGAAAAAAAAATTATCTGCTACGAATAGTGCATAGTATTATATGTATGCTAGGTGAATTACATTCTTAATTGTCATGAATGAGTATATTTGACATTGTGTTGCATGTCCCAATACTTCAAGCTTTGTCAGATCCCAAACGAAGTTTGGGGCTATCACATAATTGGAGGTGCTTGATGGTTGAAGAGTAGTGGTTTTTAACCATAAGTTTCAACTTGAAAAATATTTCATAGACTTGAGATTCGTTGTAAAGGATACAACCATGTGCACTTAGAAAAAGTCATCAACGAATATTACATGATATTTGCACCCACTCATTGAAAGTATAACAGAGGTTCAAATGTTGAATTAATTGAAGAGGGTTCAAATGTTGAATTAATTGAAGAGGGGCAGTAGATATACGAGAAGAAGCAAAAAATGGTAATCTTTTTCTCTTGCCTAATTGACAAGAATCACAAATAGCATTTTTATTAAGATCATTGTTCGAAACAGGGAGCTTATTTTGCTTATAACATGAGAGAATACATCAATAAAATGGTGTCCTAATTTAGAGTTTCAAAATTTTGAAGAATTCTTGAAAATTTTGAAGAATTCTTGATGCCAAGTACAGCCACCAAGCCACGCCTACTCTTGTGAGTGGTCTTGTGAAATTGCAAAGGATAGAGATCATTCTCACTCTTACCTTCATGAAGATTGCCTTGGTTTGCATGTCCTTCACATAAATTTTGAATTTTGGGTGTGAGCGAGAAGAATCTCTAAAATAATAAAATATTAATATGAAGGTGCTACAATGCACTTCATTTATGGAATGTTAGATGAATTTACTGTAGCTAATCTTTTATATGAATTGTGTTTAGTTAATCCGATGTAGGCTCAATTTAGTGGACATTCTCTAAAATATGAAGGGCACTGGCATTTGGTTAATCTAATGCATTTGGCTAATCTAATGCATTTGGCTAATCTAATAGTTGTTTTCACAATCATCTCATCTTCTCATTACAATTTTATCAAATTTTCATACAAAATAAAATAAAATATTCAATTTTTTAAATCTCAAAATAAAAATAATATTAAAAAAATATATTCTAATAATATTTTATTCAACTTTTATCTCAACTCATCTCATCTACAAAAACAAGTGAGGCTTCTTAATCTACTTACATAAATAATACTAAGGTTTGGATAGTAAAATCTTATCAACTCATTTTATCATATTATCTCATTTCATCATATTTCATTTACAAACATTTTTTAATTTTTAATTTTTAATTTTTTCATCTTATCATTATAATTTTTCTAAACTTTCAAATAAAATATAAAAAATAATTCAACTTTGTCAAATGTTAAAATAAAAATAATATTAAAAAGTTATATTCTAATAATATTTTTAATTTTAAAGTATTTTATTAATTTTTTTTCTCTCGTTTTCAAAATTTCATCAAATATATTAACTCAAATTACATCACTATTATTCACAAATTATTTTATTATTATTTACAGATCACTTTATCTCATCTCACTATCTAAAAGAGACTCAAGTAAATAAAAACATAGACAAAAACCAACTAAGAACTCAAAAATCAATTACAAATGAAGAATATACCAATTTTTTTTTAAAAACTCAAATAATATTAGAAAAATACTGAAAACATAAAAAAACTAAAACAAAAAAAAACTTAAAAAATTAACATTATAAAATCAACTAAGAACCATTTAAATTGAGAAAAATACTTAAAAATAAAATTGATAAATAATAAGTTAATTTAAAAATAAATTAAAATTATAAAACTTTAAATAAACTGAATTATTGGTCGACTGTTCTGGGCTAGCCACTTGAGAGGGGAAATTTTTTAATTAAGTTTACTTAAAATTTATATTTTTTCAACTTAACTTTTTTTTTTCTTAATTTTAGACTTTATTTTTTTATTTTAGTTTTTGACTTTTAAAAACTTTAATGACGTATCATGCTGAGTGTATTTATTTTTTAACACTAAATTTATTTTTTAATACACAATCATTAAATAATTGGTTCCAATGCAAATAAATAAATCATACCAATATTTTTTTATCATTTAAAATAGATTTAAAATTGGACAAAATCTTAAAATATCAAAAAAGTTGAATTTCTATATAAAAAAATGTAAATAAAATCATTAAACAAAAACAAAGATTTAATTTTCAGCAATTTTATGTATTAATATGTCTATTTATATAACATGATTAAAAAATAAATTTATTAAAAGTAATATTAATTTAAATTTTTAAGACGAATATATGATATATTAATATTAAGGGAACTGCTACGCCTATCGTTGGGGGCTTCCGTTAGGCAAATTTTTTTTTTTTATTTTTTTTTATTTTTACATTATTTTTATACACTTTTAAATATTTTTAAAAATTAAAAAAAATTAAAATATTATTAAATAATAATTTCTTAATTATTAAGAAAAAAACTCAAAAAAAAAAAAAAAAAAAGGAGCTATAAGCTCCAGCGGGAACTCAAGCGGGATCCATTTTTCTAATATTAATGATCAAGTGAATTGACCTTTACGTAGCAAAACTACTATTACCGCGTGAGTTATTATTGTCTAGAAGCGACAAAAGAGGCCAGGACGAAATAATTCCAATCACTCATGTCCGCACTGATTGAGATCTATGCCTAGATTTTGGGACTCCACTCCTCTGCCTAAGCCCCCACCATAGTAACTCAATGACTAGATTTTTTTTTTTTTTTTCCTTTCTTAAAACTATTTGATTTTGGATATTGAGCTGTTGAAATTAATTTAATTTTTTTATAAATAATAATAAATTAAAACAGTAAAGTGAGTTTTCTAGAAACTATTTAAAATGAATTTAAATATATTTAAATGTTAAAATAAATTTAAATATATTTATGAAAAATTAAAAAAAATTGTAAGCCTCGTATATAAATAATTGTACAGTTGAAAAATATTATAAATCACACGTGTAAAAATATTTTAAGTTAATATAAGTTTAATAATTTAAATATTGAGTGTTTAAAATTTTAATTATTAGTCTCAGTTTAAAATTAGACTCAACTGAATGTTGAGTCTAAATTCCGAACGAAATTGTCAACATATTATATATTGATTATCAAAGGTAGAATATATACCTGAATGAAAGGGGCGTATTACCTTAATAAACATTTCATTTCAGTTGATATATAATATCAACTGAAATTGTTATCATAACTCGCTAAAATCTTAAATGTATTAATTAGTTATTTGTGAAAAAATTCAACAATGATCAATAATGTAACGAGTGGTTACAATTTATAAATAATAATAAATCTTTTTTAAATAATAATAAAATAATTTAAAAATATTTAATAACAATTATGTTTCATATTTTTATTTTATTTTAGTTTATTTTGTTATTTTTCAAGTTTCATATTTAATTTTTTGGTTTTTTCTAAAAAAGTGTGTTCTTTTATTATTATTATTATTATTATTAATGTGTCGCATTAAATCCTTTAAAAAATTATTAATTTAATAAATAAATTGATAAAATTAAGAATGATAAGATCCAGTTTGAATGCATAGATGAGAAAGTTTTCAGGTGTATTTTATCTTTTATCTGCCTATCCAAACGGTAATCTTATCTTATCTCTATTTTTTCAATTAACGTTACAGTAACGTTACAATAATGCTATCAATATGCTAAGTGCTAACTACTACCTTTTTAATAAATGTAATTAATTATTAAAAATTTTATTTTATTGTAATATATAATTAGTAGAATATATTTTGAATTTTATAAAATATAGTATAATAAATAGGTCATAATATAATAATATAAAAATATATTTTAAGAAAGTCAAAATGATTTATGAGTTTTTAAATTAATAATAAGTATTACTTATTTTTAAAATATTCATAATATTTTTCACCTAATAATTAAAAAAACTTTTGGAAACTCTTCTTCTGCCTGTATAAAAATATATATATAAATATATTATCAATATGATATTATATATTCTTTATTAAATATATGAACCGATCTTGGAATAAATCAGACTGGATGGATTGCGCACAGCACATCTTAGCCAGGAGGGGGCGCACGATAGGGGAAAAGAAAGTGAATGAGAATGAGAGATAACGTGCACGAGAGGGCCCCACTGGCCTGGCCTGCCCTGTCTTGTCACGTCACATCAAACCAAACGGTCCTTTTTCTTTTTCTTTGCTGTCTAAATCTAATCAACTACCGAGCACTCATTCAATCTATTGACTTTCTTACTCGAGCAACCGACACGTGTCAGTAGATAGCTCCAATTTTATTTTATTTTTTATTTTTATTTTTATTTTTTTCAGTTCGATTTATCGCACATTCCCATCAAATCTCGTTTCCATCGTCGAATTTCACCGGCCATAGAAGAGAAGGTCGGAGTTGCTTGGACCTGAGAATTATTTTTATAAAATTTTTCAAATTAAGATGATATTTCTTTGGATAAAATATATATATAACTTGTACTCTATAGAATGATATAAAAAGAAAACAGCGGTGCTATTCTGCTGTTACTAGTGCATAGCTTAGTTGGACCGTATGTACATTTATTTTTTTTAGATTTTTTTTAGATTTTTAAATATTTTTAAAAAATAAAAAAAATATCAATACATTTAAAATTATTTTTTTAATCATTAAACAAAAAAGTGAGAAACAATCACTTTGAGAGGGAATGAGAAGGGCACCCAAACATTTTTCAAAAGAAGAACTAATATGCCGTCGGAGTGTACCGCTTGATTTGACTGTTGGTTATTTTTACTTAATAATTAAAAAAATAATTTTAAATATGTTAGTCTAATATTTTTAATTAATAATTAAGAAAATAACTAAAAAAATTTTAAAAAAATAACTAAACTGCATATCCAGTAGTAAAAGCTAGGCCGCACAGTAGCCCGCACCATAATATAAAACACAATTTATGAGTATTTTTAAGGGTTTAAATAAAAAATATTTTAAGAGACAAATTTTGTGAGAGGTTTTTTTTTGGTACTTTTGATAAAAGATAAATGTTTTAATAATAAATAGATTTTATAAAAATAAATATATAAATTTATGCAGACATGATATATCAAATTATAAAATTATTTTTATTAAAAAATAAATCTAATGTATTATAAAAAATAACAACAATTTATGATTTTTTTATGCTATAGCATTTCCCTTGTTAAAATTTTTTTAAGTTATTTAAATTAAGAAAGTCAATGCAAATGATTATATGAAGGGTGGTTCTACTGGAGCTCCTGTGTTGAGAGGTAGCTCACTAGTTTATTTTGTAAATTGTTTTGTAAGTATTTGTTTTAAAAAATTTACAATATTATTAAAAGATAATAAAAAATAAAAAATCTCAGTGGTAGTCCCAATGCCCAACGGTAGGTATTAGCAGGAAGAGTAACATTTTCAATTCTCTTAAAAGATGCAATAATTTTGTATAAAACATGCAAAAAAAAAGGTGATTGGGACACGGGAGACTTGCGTAGGTATATAACCATACACCTAAAATCATTACTGTTCGTCCATTGTTCATTCTCTATTCATTGACAAATAAATGATAAAATGAACAGTAACATTTTGATTATTCATTCGTTGTCAATAAAATCTAAATTTAGAGAAATAATTTAGAATTTCTTAGGAAAAAAACTGAGAATGCTGTAACATCTCACATGGAGAACCACATAAAACGCAAGCAGTTTTTGCATACAGCCCTTTTTGTTTGAAACATCACACATGCAGGCACTGTTCCCGTTACCGAGTTGTATTTTGTTTTGATCTCTTGGCTAACATCTGAGACTTTTGGACAGTAGTTTCCTACTTTGTACAGGTGAAAATGTCATGCCGATGCTTTCCTCGTTCAATGCCCTAGGAGAGAGTTAAAAAATGCTGTATTTCTCAGAGTACGTGAAGACTGTAGCCATTCAAGGCAACGATATATATAGCTCAGTATTATCGTGGTCAGACGAGGCACGTGATGGTCATATACATCAGCGAATCTTTCAAGCAATTGCCGGTTCCCGAGACTTTTCGTGAAAGGTTAAAGAAAACAGCCCCTGCCGACCCCCCACTAGTATTTATCATCCCCAAATCACTATAAAAATACCCTCGGAACAGCCTCATCTTTAAGCCAATGGTCCCTTGGTGGCTTTGAGAGGTAAGTGGGTGGTGGTAGCTGTTGCTGTGTAGCTTTCAATACCCTTAAAAGCTAACGTTTTGATGGGTAGGTTTAGATAGGGTTTCCGAGGTCATTAGGGTTTTCAAGGTCGTAACTGTGGGGTACTGGCCCCAGAAAAGTTTGGAGTGCCAAAGCACTCGTATAGGAATTAGTATCCATTCATGGATGGGTCTTTGCTGATCCTGGTTTGAGTAGCTAGGTAGTTTTTTTATTTTGTGGTTTTTTGTCTTTGGATCGTGAAAGATTGTCACTTGATGGGTGCAGAATTCTGGGGTTTTACCTGCAAGTAGATGGATCTGTATTTCTATGTTTTGAGTCCAGTTTAAGATGAACAGCGCAGCCGAGGTCTTAATTTCTAGGGTTTTCTTTCCCCCATCCTTTGCATGCATGGTTGGTAAAAAACTGGGTGAAAGGAGTACTACTGGGGGAAAACATCTATTTCCTTTTGTTGTTTTGAAGTGGGGTTAGGGTTTTGGATTGATGGTACTGATGATGAGATTCAGGACTGAAATAGGGTTTAAGGAGTAGAGCTCCTTGAAGTCCAATAAAGGGTCTTGCTGGGTGGATTGAGCTGCTGAGTTATGGATCCCACAGCCCTATCCATACCTTTTGAGGTAATTAATTTGGATAGGCTTGCGGCTTGCATATCTCAGGAGCTGCGTTACCTTAAGTCAGATCCTTGTTTGGATTGAAGGGAGCTCTATACCTCTACTCTTTTAGCTCTGCTCCTTACTCTTCTGAACTTTAATTAATTAATTAATTAATTATATATATTATTTCTATTTAATTTGATACTGATTCGTAACCTAATTTTTTCGTAGATTTATTTAACGTGGATTTCAGTTTCATTTCAACATTCAATTGGGATGTTCTTTACATATTTTTTCTTTACATTTTGTGGCTCTCAAAGGCAATATTCTTTACATAATTATTTGAAACAATTTCATTTGAAGAGTGCTTTCGGTACATGGTTTCTTCTTATTTTTCCCGCTTGCAGAGATATATTGTTTGTGCATGCCGAGAACCTTTCATTCCTAGGCCTTGCTATCGATCATCGGGAATCCATGTAGTTGTTCTGTTATTTATTTATTTTTATGGAGTACTTATCATTATTAGCAGATATCTGAAGAGGTCTGATTCTGTTTGTTAGTCTATATATGCAATGTTTGTCCACCTCTGTTCCATCCTCACTGTCTAAGTGCACTGGCATGCCAATTGCTCGTATAGTGTCTGAACTTTTACTGAAGTGATCTGTATTGGAGGAGTTGAAATTTCAGTGCACTACTTTTAAGTTACAGCAAATGCCCGCCTCCATTCTCCTTTTCCTTCTCTACGTTGTTGTACCCTCTCATTTCTCCCTCCCCTGATCTTTATCTCCCTTTCCCTCTTCTCTGGCTGAGCACTCCCTCCCTTCTCATGTTTTTTCTTTTTCTTTTCATTTTTTCCAACATTTTTTTTTCTCTTGCATCCGAGGAAGTAGGAACACTCAGCTTGGATAGCTTTCAACCATTTGTGGAGGAAATCAACTCTTGCGGCGATACAAAGTATTAGGATTTTGAGAGCTCTAGACTGTCTCGATCGATGATTCTCTCTCTTTCGTTTACTGATATTGTGATTCACAAGGGTAAATTTTAATCATCTATTTTTCTATTTTCAATTATCAGATAGTCTTGTTGCTTGAACTGGCTTGAATCTTGTGGTGCTTGGGTAAAAATTATATGTGGCTGTTGGGAATGAGAAAATTTGACAAAATGTCTTTTGTTGGATAATTAAGTTCATGAATAAAATAGTTGATAAAAAATAAATTTTAATAAAAATTAAATTATTAATTTATATATGTAGTGTATATATATAAATATAAAAAAAAGTTATCAAGAAAAATTAATGTTATATTATATAATATTATATTAGTATTTTAATTTTGAGATTGATAGTGGGATTAATATCTTAAATGGTATTAAATTGAGCCAAAGTTTTAATTTTTAGTTAAATTTTAGCAAAATAATAATATAATATCATAATATTATATATTTAAATAATAATTATTTTAATAATTTTTTGTATATTACAAATACTATATATATTAATAATATAATTTTTATTGAAAATTATTTTTTTCAATTATTTTATTATATATCCTAATTATTTAATAAATACATTTTGTCAAATTTTTTTTGTACCTAACACTTGCATACAAATTTTGCATTAACGAAAATATTATGTCAACATTTTTTCTATCTAACAATCATATTTATAATTTTGTACTTAACAAATACCCTCACAAACTCTTTTATCTCTATCCAACAATAATATTTCCACAATCGCTTTTAACTCAACTTAGACCTGGTCACACGGAAAAGAAAGGACAAACACAGGAGATAGGAAACTGATCTGTACTTCATAGGAATCGAGCTATGCTTCCAGTTTCACCGTCAAGCAGAATACCACTTCCAATAGTTCATTTCAACCCGTGCACCACCACTACTAGTCTGATGTCAAGTATTCGTTGCCCACCTCAAAAATTGCCCACTATCTCAGTTGTTCACTCACCAAGGCGATTTCGTCCCACTAGTTTGTCCTCTATGCCACATGAATAATTGCCCAGATGTTTTAGGGCAAAATTACCTAGTTTCCAAAAATGAAAGCACTAAAGTTAAACAACACTACAAAAATCGAGTCTGTTTGGTAAGTGGGATGAAAATTTTGAGTTTAAGATAAGATTATATTTTAATATCATTATTGTTTTAAAATTTGAAAAAATTAAAAAAAAATTAAATTATTTATTATATTTTGTATAGGGATTTAGAAAAGTTGTAATAAGATATGAGAATTTTGAGTTTGAGATGAAAATTTTTTGTTACCAAACTATACCTAAATAGACCCTTTTTTGCCTATTCAAAGGAGGAGAGTGGTGAGAAATAAATGACCATTCTCATTTATGAGACAATATTTTTGGCAAATGTTTCTCAGTAACCAAACACAAGTTAATGAAAGCAACAACGTCAGGAATTTTAGTATATATTACAAATGAGTAGGGGAAAATTTAAAATTAAATACCATGATAAAATCTAGAAAGGGAAAAATCCCTTTCCCTTTATTGTTTGAAAGGCAAATTCGAAAGCCAGAAGGCTTTGGTTCTTCTTATCAGGTAAAGCGCAATCACACCATCATACAGATGAAATGCATACTACGTGGCAGAACACTACCGGCGGGCTGGTTTTAATGGGTTATAAGCCCAACAGGTTAGAAGATTTTTTTCTAATATTTATAATTTTAGAAAGCTAACAATTAAATTTTACCAACACTTCTTCTATTAATCACATTTTTAAACTAAAAAACATATTTTATTAACTTTGTTATAATTATGTGTATTTAACGAACGATTATGTAAATTTTATCTTATTGTATTTGTTGTATATGTCATTTGTAATATAACAAGCTGAGTTTGTTATGCATTTGAGAGTTGGTTATACATATGATTTGGTTAGCATAATAAATTATGAATTTGAGATTAGATTGATACAATAAATTATTATAAAGTTGCTTATAAAAAGATATCTTGAAGATAATTTGTTATACATAAGAAAAGAAAGAGAAGTAAATAATATTAAGCTGTTGAAGAGTCAAATATATTGCAATCTCTATCATCAATCTTCCTATTTTTTCTTTATTTTTTCTCGTGTAAATGATTTTTAAGACATTATTTTATAAGCAACTTCATGGTAGTTTATTATACCAACTAAATCATATGTACAACAAATATTTAAATGCACAACAAACTATAGATATGTTGTGTTTAACCAAATAACATGTACAACAAATATAATAAGGTGTAGTTTTAATGGTTATCTACCAAATACATGAAAGTTATAAAACTGAAGCGAAGTAGCAAATGATTAAAAGGTTACAAAATAGAAGTAGGAAGATCGAAAGGTTGCGATAAACTTAGATTTTCAAGAGCTCAATATCATTAACTTTTCTTTATCTTTTTATCATACAAATAATCTTTAAGACATTTTTTTTTATAGATAACTAAGTCGTTTGTTATATCAATCAAATCATATGTATAACAAATTATGTCAATCAAATCATATATACAACAAATCATTAACCGCACAACAAATCCAGTGGGTTTATTGTGTAGCTAACTGTTGAACCCAAAGTTTAAGTTTCGTGTAATTATATATCTCTACACATGGATTTTGATGATAACAAACGAATTTAAAGAATAAAAGTTTTTCAAGCTCAAGTTGTTTACACAATGGAGTCAAGCACATTAAGGAACCAAGTATGAGTAAGAAAGAAACAAACTCACATTAAAACTCATAGAGTAATGTTGTACATATCTTGAAAAATTCGAAATTAGGATTAAAATTCAAAATTAATATTTTATCATAAAGCATTAAAATACATTTTCCACATGTGCATGAATATTTTAAAAATTAAAATTTGAAAATTTTGAAAGATGATTGATTGTCATTCTCCACATGATTAAAAATTTGAATTTTGAAAATATTAAAGATGATTGATTGTCATCTTTCACATATGTATGCTTTATTTGAATATTTTCAAAAGTGATTTATGCTCCTTTTGATTTATGTAAAAGGTAGATGATTTTGTTTGAAAATGTTTGAAAAATAAATAATACTTATTTTTTCATATGCGAAAAGTAAAATGATTAGATTTGAAATTTTTGAAAAGTGAATGATGTTGTCTTTAACAATTGAAAAAATTTCATATTCAAATTTGAAAAGATTCATATGTCAAAGACAATATTATTCACTTTTCAAAAATTTCAAATCTAATCTTTTTACTTTTCGCATATGACAAAATGAGTATTATTTACTTTTCAAATTTTTCAAACAAAATCATCTACCTTTTGTATAAGTAAAAAATAGCATATAAATCACTTTTGAAAATATTCAAATAAAATATGCACATGTGAAAGATGACAATCAATCATTTTTAATATTTTCAAAATTCAAACTTTTAATCATGTCATGCATGTGTGAATGATGACAATCAATCATTTTTTAAAATTTTCAAAATATTCATGCGCATGTGAAAAATGTATTTTCTAAGTATTGAGCCTTAAACCTTGTTCATTTTGAGAGAGATATAGTTTGCACTGTATTGTTCTTATTTCACTCATTGAAAAGTGTTCTTTGATAACCTACCCACTATCAGTTCTTGTATATGTAAAATGGTGTGTATAAAACTCTTGTGCTTGTAGAAAGTGTTCTACACAGGGAATAGTTGAATTATTACGTGTAAGATGATTGCAAGTGTAGAGGGTGTTCTACACGAATCATTTGTAGTGGTGTTGTTCAAAGGTGTAATAAGTTTGTATCTCCATCTGAATGGGGTTAAATAGTGAATTTGAGGATTTTCAAGTGATAGCTTGAAGCGGCAGTGAAGCCGAACCTCATTAACATACTGAGATTTAACTGGAAGGAAAAGCTAATAATAAAGATAGTGGAATGAGATTTAGGGATATTGAAATATTTAATAAGGCGATGCTTTCTAAGCAAGGGTGGATGTTGTAACAGAATTCAGATTCCTTGGCAGCTAAGGTTTTCAAGGAAAAATACGACAAGAAGAGTCAATTTATTGATGCAAAACTTGGTTAGAAGCCTTCCTTTATGTGGAGGAGTTTGCTGGCAACACGAGCTATTAAAAGCATGCATGGTGGGGAGAGTTCGTAATGGTAGAAGCATCTCTATTTGGAATCAAAAGTGGCTTCCTAAAGCTATAAACTTTAAAGTGAGATCACCAGTGAACATTTTGGTTGCTGACTCAAAAGTAAATGCTTTAATGTTTGAGGAAATCCACTGCTAGAATGAGAAGTTGATTTTCGATGTCTTTAATAGAGAAGAAGCTATTCATATATGCAACTTACCCCTTAGTAGATATGGGGTGGAAGATAAAGTTATATGGGGTTACACAAAGGAGGGAAGGTTTTCAGTGCACAGTGCATATCATTTAGGCACTGGCATAGAAAAAGAAGTTCATGGAGAATGCTCTAATAGGCAATCACAAAAACAGGTTTGGGAAGGGATTTGGAGGTCACGTGTTCCTAACACAACAAAGTAGTTTTTGTGGAAAGTACTTTACTGTATTTAACCTACCAAGAAAAATCTATATTAGAAAAGATAGTGGATGAGCCTACTTGTCCAATATGTTTCAAGGGAGAAGAAACAATATAACATGTGTTGTGGTCTTGCCCATCAATAAGTCATGTGTGGGCCGAGAATCAAAGTGGACTCCAGAAGTGGAGCATTAAGGATGTTGAGTTCTTCCAGCTTTGGGATAGAATGCAAACGTGTTTTAAGAAAACCAACTTAGAAGAGATTGTTGTGATTCTCAGAGGGTTATGGTCAAGAAGGAATAGAGTTGTGCTTGAGGGTAAGTTTGATAGTCCAAGCAAAGTAATACAAATTGCTTTATCAAACCGTAAAATCTTCCAAGAACTTGAAGATGTGGATAAGCAGAATAGGGAAGTGAATAGTTAGAGGAGAAGAGATGCTAAATGGCTGCCGCTAGGTGAAGGAGTTACTAAGATTAATTTTGATGCTGCTATTGAAAAAATTAATAGCAGGTTAGGTATGGGTATTGTTGCAAGGAACCACAGCGGAGAGCTTCTTCTTTCAATGTGTATCTCAAAGGAATTCATTGGAAGTCTTGAATTAGCTGAAGCAAGTGCTTTATGAAGGGCGATGGAGTTAGTGGTAGAATTGAATATCAAGAACATATTGTTTGAAGGAGATGCTTAAAAAGTAATAAAAGAGATATACGAAAGGAGGGCTACATTTGCATGGATGGGGTAGTTATAGAAGACATAAGGAGCATTCTAACTGAAAAACCAGACTGGACAATTGGCTTTATATTTAGAGAAGGAAATAGTGTGGCTAAGGAACTTGCTAAAACGGTTTGAGGATGGAGGGAGAATGTTGCTGGTCTGAAGAGGGACGTATAGAGATTTATTCTATTATCAATAGAGAGATGCTTTGTAATGATCCATAATTACAGTTTGTTGGATTGTACTGATGCATGTTTTCCTTATGAATGAATGAGAAGCAATGGTTGATGATTAAAAAAAAAATTCATTGACTAGTTTGATAAAAAAGTGGAAATATCTGAATTTAGAGTACCCTGTTTTTTGAAAATCAAGTCCGATGACACTCAAGAGAATCATCTACAGGTATACATGAAAAGAATTTCTCTTTTACTAAGAATTCTCAAGCCTTATGAGGAAAGGAACTCGACCCTACAACTGGGGCAACCGTAACTTTCCAATGGCCACATATATCCATCAATATGATAACGGAAGAACTACCCGATGGAGATTATAACATATTGTTCATCACCAAGTCTCACCATCTTGAGAAGTCAATAAAACAACCACTGTTAGGGAAATAGGTGTCATAAAGTCTGTAATCGAGATTAATGAAACCAATCATTCCATTCGCTATCTAATAAACTGTTCAGACACATGTTACAATCATTTAACCTAGTTAAGTGGTCCATGGTTTGCACCCAAATTTCTTATGATGGATTGGGTATTAGAAATTGAGAAATGCTATTCTAAAGCCTTTACACCACATACCATCTTCATGATATAATTTGATTTTTAATATTCAAATTATAAAATTTATCTTTTAAATCAAATTATTCCACATGGATAATGAGTGATGTAAAGGCCTTTGAATAAAGTTATTCTTAGAAATTTACTGTTGTTCAACAAAGCTCTCTTGTGGATATAGTTATGGTGGCATGCCAACGAGAGAAAAGCTTTGTGGTGGACGATGTGGAAGCTAAATAGGGTAGGCAGTATGTGAGGAGAATATGTTCAAATGAGGACAATGGGCCTTTGAAGCCGGGGATGTGGAAAAACATCAAGATAGGGTACACTATCAGAGTTGTTTCATCAATCTCTTTGCAAGGACGCTTCCATTGCAGAAAATGTGCAATCCTCATAGCATACACTCCAACGGAATTTTGCTTTTATCAAATCCATCTTGTTCACTCCTTATTTCCATGGATGTGTGTTTGGAGAAATAGAGTACCTTTTTTTGGGGTCTGGAAGACTACAATAAGAAAGATTTTGACAATTGATAAATGATAAAGAGGGATATTGTGGTGATGGATATTCATAGTTATGATAAATGATAAAATTGCTTCTAATGAGTTTATTCATAGTTATGATGCAAATCATAACAGCAGCTTACATAAACTATGTTCTCAGAAGAGGTAAACAGTTTAAAGATAATGTAATACTTTTCTGTTTCACATGACAAGTACAGGAGATCCCAATTAGTTGGAATTCTGGCTTAGTAGAGTTGAGTACATAACCTACATTACATGAAAGACAAACTTATTTGGCTGAAACAAGTGAAATCACCGCTTAAGTTAATGGGAAGAGGTAGATTTTATTATTTATATTTTTAACAATGCCCCTCCGTAAGTAGGCCCAACATATGAATTATTAGTTAATTAAGTGAAGTGTAAAGTCAGGTTTGAACTCAAGACTTCTACTTAAATACCATATGAAATTACCATGTATCTTAAACTAATGATGGCAAGAGGTAGATTTTAGTTTAACAAAACCTAAAAAAATAAGAATTTACTGGAAATAGATTAATGCATTAAAATACTTGTAACAACTCACATATCAAATTCGTATGTGCTAAAGTAGCAAAACTAACAAAACAGTAAAGGCAAAATCAATACTTGTCACAATAATTTGATTTCAATTGGAATCTTCAGCTATTTTCATCCCCACGGGGACATGGATATTCCCCTAAACTTATTGCAGATACCAATTAGAAGAGCAACCATTAAATGAAAAATACGTAATGAGTAATGCTATGTACAAGCCTAAGGCCGTCCAAGGCTCGCCCAAACCCTTTGTAAAAAGATGGATCCCATTAGAAAAATTGATTTTTTTACACTTTTTCATGGTGGGATCCACTTTTTTACAAAGGGTCTGTGCGAGGCTTGTATACTTGGGGGCTTGTACAAAGCATTTCTCATAAGTAATATTGTAAAATCTTAGGAGCAAATAATAGAGCCATAGCAATGAATTTAAAATAAATATGGCATCGAGAAAGAGAGCATACCTAATCATTCCAAGTGTAACACACTTCCGTTCTGTATAAATCACCTTCCAAGTTCCAGCCTTTCTAATAAGCTTCAAGACTAGCATAAGTGAGAAGAGACCCAAAAAAAATGCACATGACCTCTTTGATGCTTCTTTCCTCAGTTCTTCTATATGATTTTCAATGCTAGTATATGCAGTTTGAATTTCAATATTTTTCTGACAAAGCTCTTTCCATTGTATGTACAAAGCATTAAGCTTAAATGCACTATTTTGCTAATAAATCAAAGAAGGAACCTAATTATCAGATCAAAATGCAGCAAAGAAATTAAATATAAGGTGGGGATAGAAAGGAAGAAAGTTAAATCACCTGATGATATTTCCTTTGACGATTCACTGTTTCAATCTTTGCATTTTGTTCCAGAGCTAATTTTTGCATTCTGGAAAACAATGAAGCAAGTGAAAAATAATACTGCAAGCAAGACAGACTATGAAGAGAACTAATGGTGGTCATATTCATCTAACATAAAGCATTACGCTAGTCCATGAGACGCCTCAAAATTAAATTGCTCCATGTGCTTTTTTAATTGAACCTTTTACTCCATGTGGTTTTAAGAAGATCAAGTTAATCCCTCTGTTAAAAATCAGAAAGTAGATTGTTAACTATGTTGACAAGGCATGCCACTTGTAACAGCCCGCTAAAATTATCAGTTTTGGATTCTTTCCCGACAGTAATCACATCTCTCTCGTCTTTACCCTCATCTGGAATCACGCGTATAGATTATCTTTTCCGTAAATCACGTAATTTGTTCTTCACCGACAGCTGTAAAATCATGAACAGTTTTATCCTAAACGTTGTACCTCGATGGCGTTTTCTCGGATCTTATCCATCGAATTTCAAAGTATTAGATAAGCTTGTTTTTAAAGTAGCACAATTATAATAATTTAATGAGCTCTGAAAATATTATAATTGTGGATAATTACTTAGATTAAATATTTTAGTTGTTTTAAGATATTAAGATGTTTAATTTTACGTTGAAAACTCTTATTTAAATTAATTGGTTTTATCATCTTCGATTAATTAACGGTACTTTATCATTTTATATAATGATGAGGAAATATTATTTTATAAATTTTAGTTTATAAAATAATATTCTACCTTAATTCATCGTGGTGTTTTATTTAAAGTGTTTTATTTAAAATAAAACATTTACGCGTTTTTAATCAGTGTTTTAATTCACCGTTGAATTATTTGAGGATCCCAAAACGTAGGATTGAAGTTTATTACCTAGGCTCCTACCCTTTTTCCTTCATTTTTCTTTTTTTCTTTTTTTTCCTTCTCTTTCCTCTCCTTCTCTCCATGGTCGACTTACACCCTTCCACCATAGCTGATCGGTTCTAGCTTCCTACCGGCGCCACCTCCGGCCGCCGTGCCTCACCTCCACCTCCGGCATGTCCCTCTCTCACCGGTGAACATCCCCTCCAAGTTTCACCTCCATCCGAGCCACGGTTAGCCGCCACTCTCGCCTCCAAACAAATGGGTTTTTAAGGCTTTTCACCATTTTGGACCACCATACACGGCCAAATCAGCCACCAAGCACCACCATTGGATTCACCACATCAAGGGCTTCCTCCCCATGTCTTTCTTTTTCCCAAACTCTCACTTTTTCTCATATGGGTTTCTCAAAACACCCGTTCGGTTGCACCACCGTGCGCCGCCGTACACGGCCACCCGTGGTGTTTCACCACCACCATCTTGTTCCTCTCATCCTCATGAACCTCTCCAAGAAATTTCATGGCCAACGGAGCTTCGTAGAGCTCACACTCTCCCGCACTCTCCAAGGCCAAAAATGGTTTCAAACGGCCGATCTGCCGCCGTTAGCCACCGTCCGACCACCACCTCGCCACCACAGCTCCACCACATGTTCCTCTACCTTTCCCTAGCTTTCCATGAAGTTCTATGGCTTTTCGCTACCTCGCGTCTCCTCCGCTCACCGTTCGGAGTTACTGTTCACGGCGTGATGCCGCCGTGCTCCGCCACCTTTGACCATCACAAGGCGACCGTGAGTCTTCCAAGACCACGCCTAGCCTTTCTCAAGCCCAAACTACCACTTTATGTGGTGGACAGACACCGTACCGCCACGTATGCTCCTCCGACGCATGTTCGTGACGAGCAGCGAGCGACGCACGGGTTATCCCGTCGATGGTATAACCCTCTATCTTTAGTTATTTATGTTTAACATAGTTGATTTGGTTGGCTGTAGACTGTGTAGTTAGTGTTTGTGGAGTTCGCTGCGTAGTTGTGAAACGAAGTGTGGTTGTGAAGTGTTAGGCTTGATTTTGTAGTTTTGTGGACTGTGCTGTGAAGTATAGGCGTGAGATGGATGCCGTAGATGTGATACGGCGGGTTGTGTGAAGAGAATACGCGTGTAGCGTATTCTGTGTAATGCAGCGACGCGCCGCGCGACGTGCGCTGTAGTGATGTGGGTCGTAGAAGGAAGGGAGTACGCATGTAGTGTACTCCGTGTGGTATGGCGATGCATCGTGTGATGTGCATCGTGTTGTGAGTGTTGTGCGAAGGAAGTACGCGTAGCGCGTACTCCGTGTCGCGTAGCGATGCACCGTGAGACGTGTATCGCAGTGATGGGTTTTGTAGTGTGAATGGAAGAGAGTTCACGTGAGTGTACTCTGTACTAAGTCGTGATACACCGGATGGCGTGTCACGAAGGGTTGGATGGCGTAGCAGAGAAGTGTGGAGCGTATGGTGTAGTGTTGGGAAACTGTATGACAGTGTCCCGAAGCAGTGATGATATGGATTATAGTCCGGGGTGACTGGTGTCATCTTGTGGTTGACTATGGCTAAGAGTATATGGATTGAGAAATGAGTTGTTTGTTTGGTTGTTATTGATAATTTTAATGAACTTGTTTTAGTGCAAAGGCTTTCTGAAGTCAATTTATCTCTTCCGAGTATAGTGAAACCTCAAGTTGGCCGTGGTGTTGCAAGTGCTTACAATATGGCAATTGAGTTCAGAAGTGAAAATCTTAAGGACTTGAGTGTTCCTCTTCCAGCTGTTGTGCAGTTCCTCGTGTTTCGCGCTCTATTCTCATAGAACGCGACGATCGAGGTAAGTTAGCCTCTAACTTACTATCAGTTTATTGTGTATGTGTGATGGGTAAGGGAACTACAATTTATGTATGTATGTTATCGTATATGCCATGTCATGCTATGTCATTACATGTTTATCTGTTAAGTATGATTTAATCTCTCATGAATATTTATCTGTTACACAATCTTTTCTGTCATACAATATTGTATGTTATAAGTATGCCATGTTAAGTATGCCATATGATACATGTATGCCATTAAATGTTTATGATTAAATCATATTGTGCCATTTACAAGCATACGCCATGTTAGAAAAGTATATGATATTAAATAATATCTCATGCATTAAGAAAGATAAGACATGTTATGTTACGTATAATACGTGGGGCCACAACAACTGTGGAGTACGTATTATATTTTATGTTACGTATAATACGTGGGGCCACAACAACTGTGGAGTACGTATTATATTTTATGTTACTTATAATGCGTGGGGCCACAACAACTGTGGAGTACGTATTATATTTTATGTTACGTATAATGCGTGGGGCCACAACAACTGTGGAGTACGTATTATATTTTATGTTACTTATAATGCGTGGGGCCACAACAACTGTGGAGTACGTATTATATTTTATGTTACTTATAATGCGTGGGGCCACAACAACTGTGGAGTACGTATTATATTTATGTTACTTATAATGCGTGGGGCCACAACAACTGTGGAGTACGTATTATATTTTATGTTACATGAAGTATGGGGCCACAACAACTGTGGAGCATACACTACATGAGACACAGCAATTGTGACATGTAGAATACGTGGGGCCACAACAACTGTGGAGTACGTATTATATTTTATGTTATGTGAATTCATGGGGCCACAACAACTGTGGAGCATGAAGTATGGGGCCACAACAACTGTGGAGCATACACTACATGAGACACAGCAATTGTGACATGTAGAATACGTGGGGCCACAACAACTGTGGAGTACGTATTATGTTTTATGTTACTTGAATACGTGGGGCCACAACAACTGTGGAGTACGTATTAACGCACGTTATTAATCAAGACAATTGAATAAGATTCCAAGTTTATGTTAAGTCCAGTTTCAGATCAAATACATGATAAGTCAAGTTTTAGATCAAGTCCATGTTATGTTATACTCACGTACATGTTATGTTCAAGTTTATGTTATTTTCAAGTTCTTATTTATGTTATGCAGGTTTACGTTCATGCTATATTTCAAGTCCATGTTATGTTTCACGTTCATGTTATGTTGTTTGTTCATGTTATGTTTTAAGCTTAAGTTCATGCCATGTTAAGTCAAGTTCAGTTCAGCTTAAGTTCTGGTTAAGTCATGCTATATGTCAAGTTATACTATGTTTATTATGACTATAATTATGCATTTATGCTTTTACTGCCATGCATGCATTTTTAACCTGTGTGTGAGTTTTATGTTAACTTACTGAGATTTGTAATCAAATCTCACTGTGGTAGTCCCAACTACCATTCCCCCCGAATGGTAGATCTTGTTACAGGACCCAAAGGAGAATTGGAATCTGACCAACTGAATACGGTCGACTAGGCCACGGTGCGATGTTGATGATGGTATAGTATTTAACTTAGGTTAATACTTGTACTTTTGGAGTTGTATCTCAAGTATTCTTTTGATCACAACCATTTTGGACTAGTGTGATGATCACGGCTTTTTAGTATGCCTTTATGTATGAATTATGTTTCAAGTATTTGGGATATATTTAGTTTGGTGCATAGTATTGCTAAAGAAAAAGATTATCCGCTGCGAATATTGCATAATGCTAGATGCATGTTAGGAACATTGCATCTTATATGTCATGAACGGGGGCAGGTAACCTTGTGTTGCATGTCTCGACGCTTCAAATGTCCGTTCAATCCCAAGCGGAATTTGGGGGCGTCACAGGGTGGTATCAGAGCAATACGTCTCTGGGTTGTAAATCCACATGTCCTTAGGAAATGCACCAAATACTAGGCTTGAAATTTTAGTCTTCATTAGGCTTGAATTTCTTCGAGATCATGTGCAGAAAAGCGATATAGTGTTAGAGTTCACAAACACACATGATCAGTTAGCAGTTATATTCACAAAACCTTTACCAGAAGATAGATTACGTATGATTAGAAGAGAAATAGGTATGAAGCATGTTACGAATATCTCTTAAAGGATAAACCAGAGTTCATAAATATAGAGAGATATTATTTTAAAAATGCTTCTACATAAACTTGAGGTTCTTAGCCTCATGTTGGAGACGCTCATTCTCTTCATACAATATCATATCATCCCTATTCATGGGAACTGGCAAACGGAATGAAGAATCCAGTAGAGTTTTCAGCTGTTTATTCTGCTGCCGAAGGATTCCTTCCCTGGTGTGAGACTCTTGAACAATTCGTTGTAGTACAGCAATTTGTTCTTTAAGCCTTTCAACCTCATTGTTTTTGGCTTGTACCCGCTGGGAAAAAGCCACAATAGAGGATGAGTAGCGAGTCCCAAGACTCACCAAGTCATAGATAGCATCGGAGTCTGACTTATTAGCCATACTAGTATTTTCTTGCTGCATCATGGCACCAATGGCCGCTGCAGAAAGGACAGGAGGTTGAGGTGCTGAATATCTCATGGATGGATCTAGGAAAATGTTAGAAGATTGAGCCATTGAGAAAAGAACTGAAAACTTAAAGCGAGAATGTTGAAGGAATGCAGATGAGTTATGGAGATGAGAATAAGTTGTGATGCAAATTAGATTAAGTTAAGACTGATTTTATAGAGATTGCAGAAAGAAGAAGACAAACTATTATCTCTTCAAATCTTATTTAGTCAAAAGAAATACAAGATATACTGGACACGTTTTGTCAAAAGTTTCTTACTAAGAGGGGAGCCTCTAGAAAAGACCAAGAGATTAGCTATCGCTGCATCATTCGCTTGTGTGAGTTAAAAAATGGCAGGGAATATGTCTTGGAGGCTTTGTTCACTATACCATTTGTCACAACAAAATCTAACACGAGAACCGTTGCCACCACAAATCACAATATGTGCATGTCTTTGGAAGATCTCCCAACCTTTTCTAATGTATTTCCACAAACTCACCCCATATGAACTATGTATCTTATTCAAGCACCATCCTCCCCAAGTCTCTCCAAATTATTAATCTATAATGGACTTCCATACCCCCCCCAAAAAAAAAAAAAAAAAGTGTCAGTACTACCATAATCATTTATCCAACAGAGTTTAGTTGAACTTTATATAAAAATAAATGGAAAAAAATAAGGAAAAAAACTTTATATAAAAACTGAAAAAAAAAAAATCAAAACCTCAAAAGATATAAAACTTTACAATCAAAAAATAAACTTTAAAAATTACAAAAAACTTTATTAAAAAAAAACCACCGATTAGGAAGGGGAGGGACTCCCCTCCACATGTCGCCCAACAAGTGGTGGCCCACATTTGGGCCCCCCCATCTGGTCTGCCAGGGGGTGGCTCCCAAAACTGCACAACATGGCGGCCTGATCTCGGCCATTACAAGAGGCCTGGAGTGGCCCTGTCGTTGCAAACCACCTTCATACATCACCTGGTCTTTTCTTTAATTTAGTATTTTGCAATTTTTTCAAAAACAAAATAAAATTTTATTTTCTGGATTTTATGTTTTTCTAATTTTTTGAGGTTTTTTTTTTTCTAATTTCAGGTTCAATTATTTTTAAATCATGTTTTAAATTTTAAACTCTCTTTTAGCGTGTCAACATAATTAATGGTTTACGTAGGGATCCATTTGACCTTTTTCCTAAAACCACAAAGAATAAAAAGTTCAATTAAAAAGCACACAAAGTAATTTAATTTTGAGGTAAACCACAGGGACTAACAATGTATTTAACCTTAAAGTTTAACTGCTAATATGAAAAAATAGACATTACAAGTTTAACTTGTTGATTGAAATATGGCACTGTTGCCTTTAGCATTCACTTGCATTAAGAAAATGACTGAATTAACACATTGCCAAGTACAAGTTTATGCATGTCACAAATGATGGAGTTACAGCATGTTGTATACTTAAGGGACATCATCAAGACTGACGCATACTACTAGCTAAAGGTGCAAAACTTGAGAAGAAGTAGGGGGCATCATGATCGACCTCAATTCCCAATAATGCTTAGGTTACATATCACACAACCTGAGAACATTAGAAAAATGCATCAAGGTGTTCATGATATGAATCAGAGGCTCACGTAGGTATAACTGTCGAAGCTCAGCTGAAGCATCCAGTTCAGTAGAAGAGCTATATGTCCGATGAAGTAAGAACCTACCACGCCATTGTCCTAACCAAAATGCCAGGGTGAGCGTCAAGAACATTTAAAAACATTCTACTTGCACAGCATAGAATGTTAATATCAGTGGTTTTTGCTTTACTCGTTTATAAAAAAAAAACAGCCAGTTAGAATTCAAGTTAACACGATCATCAAAACACACGTCACTGAAGCAGGAGAATCAATCAGAGTAATGATGTAAATGATTACTACACTGCAAATGGAATCTTGCAAACAAACCTTAATAAAAGTGCTTCCAACCGTTGGATGAACTGCTTCCAGAGATCTGGACCATATTTTACCATCAGGTCCAAATTTTCCAGACTGCAAAGAAACCATTATGGTCCTTATATTTTGTACTCAAGCAGACAAAACAACATCGAACACATACAAACTGTTTGATGATCAGGATCTTGCTCAATGTTATAGTTGTAGTAAAGAAATTAATGTACATAAGACTCTGGCAGGTTGGCAAGACAAAAAGGATCGTTGAATGGAGAATATCGCAGAAGATTCACAAGGAACCAAGTAATATTAATTACTTAGATAACAAGGAAAAACCTATTCAAACTATTTTAGCTTGGGGTAATCACAAGCAAATTCAATAACAATCTCCACATAAGGATGGCTTAGCCACTTCAGGCAGAGGATGCTGAGTATGTCGAGGGCAAAGTATAATGTACCTATATACTGTATTTTTTTAGTTGGTGAGTCAGTGACTCATCTCTTGCTACATTGTGAGACAGCTAAAACCTTGTGGTGCGAAGTTTTCAGTTGACTAAGGTTAAATTGGGTGATGCCTGATTTAGTGGCTGAATTATTGGCCAGTTGGATGATGCCGGGTGGTGATCCACAAATCAAAGCTGTGTGGAAGATGGTCCCTGTCTACATTATGTGGTGTATTTGGCAAGAGCGTAACGAGCGAACATTCGAAGATAAGGAGCGGACACCAGAGGAGCTTCGTTCTTTATTATTCAGCACTTTATTTCTGTGGACTATAGCTATAGATTTTAATTGCTTAAATGTACATGATTTCCTTCTGACTTCTATAGCGACTTAGATAGGTCTTATCTCTTGTATCTTGTATACTTGGACTATGGCTATTATTATTAATACTACAGTTTTTACTGATAAAAAAAAAATACTTTATTTTTTTTCTTTTGGGAAGTATATACTATAATAAAATTATACATATTAGTTATCGTCACGGAGTAATTTTACAGCTAATGTATTGAGAATTTATTTATCTCACTGGAGCACAAATTACACGCAGGCAAAAGCCCGGGGACAGATCGAAACAAGTACATGCTACACCCAGGTTTGTACTTCCTTGGCCACATCACATCACACAATTAACAGAAAAAAAAAAAACCATTGTTCTCCTCCCAACAGCAATCAAAGTTCCGGTAGAGTTGAATCTAAAATTTCCAAGAATTATGGTCATTACTACCATATAACTATGTCACCTGATCATTTGGTATCGTAGCAAGCATTGAGCTCTCTCACTACAAGAAAAGCCTTCATTTTCGGCGACTTTATGTCGCCGCAAAAAGTACCAATCTCGCCGCAATTAATTATTTGTGGCTAACAATAGCCGCCGGTATTGCGCCGCAATTATTGAGTGAGAAAAAAACAATTCGGCGTGAGGGAAAGTAGTCGGAAAAATGTACTTTTTGCGACGAGAATTTGTAGCCGCTAATGCTCAACTACTGTGCCGCAAAAAAGGTTGGCGTAACCACACAAACAGGGGAAATTTATTTTTTGCGGCGACAAACAATCACCTTTTTTTATTATTTCGCCACAAATATAACTGCCAATCACCTTTTTTTATTATTATTTTTTTTTTCCTCTCTCTCTCCTTTAATTATATTGATTTGTATCCACTCAAATCAAATGAGCTTCTTTTCTTTCTTCATAGCAAATAAAATGTTTCTTTTTCTCACAAATACTTTAGAATTAATTGAAATTTTATAAATTTTATTTTCAATAAGTAAAATTTTTTTGGTGCAATAATAAATTTCTCATTAAAATAAAGTTCGAAATTACTCATCTAAAATCTTTATACACTTTATTTTTTAAAATCTATAAACAAATAGCACTGTTGTTAAAGTTTATTAATGTCATTAAGAAAAACAAATGGCTCAAAAGAACCCACAAAATTACAAATTTATATAAACAAATAGCACTGTTGTTAAAGTTTATTAATGTCATTAAGAAAAACAAATAACTCAAAAGAACCCACGAAATTACAAATTTATTTAACGATAAGCACTACGTAAATATGGCACATTCACAACTGCTTCTTCATTACTATCATATTGCTTATAGGTCATCACTATCATTAAAGAGTGCATTAAATTTGAATATCTTTATTTTCTTTGATATTCCAGCAGCAGCAAAATAATCCTCATCCTGATCACCATCTGTATTGAAATCACCATTTATTAGTATCCCACATGCTTCAAACTTACTGAAACAAGCATACTTGCATAAACCATCATAGAAGGCTCCTAAGTGATCAGTAGGAATCTCGTTTTCTTCATCTTTTTGGGCCAAATGCCAATTCTTGTTTCAGTAAGCAATAAATCCTTATCTGGGCGTGATGTGGCATCATTTTCAGAGAGCTGAATTTTGGATCTCATGGAGAAGTAAGCACTTTCAAGCTGGTCAACATTCCTAGTCAACCCCGACTCATGGGTATTAGAGATAGGGGGTGATTGAGAAAGCACATCCAGACTTGAGGACTCTTTACAACAAAACCTATTCTCCTTTCTACAGAGGGAGTCATCCTGAGAGCAAGAATGAACCAATGAGCTTCTTAAACTGCACCTCCTGTTAACCATTTTAATATCCTCTTCTAAGAAGCTAATGTCTTTTACTAAATTGGAAGCATGCTGCTGCTTGTGCTCTTTCAATGAGACAAGGAAATGCAACAGTAGTTCCAATTCAACATCATCTTTGTCAATGGATGATGATAATTCTTCTGCATGCACCTCCTCCACTCCATTAATCAATTCGGATTGTAGAATCTCCCTGTTAGAGACAGACAAATATCAATTCAGATAATTATGCGCACATACAGATCCAAGCTGAGGTCCAAAATTCAAAGTATTTGCATCAGCTTTATTATCAGCTCAACCCAATACTTTCTAATAGAAATTATTTTGATGAAATAAAAATCCAGTATCTTGTTCTGTTGTTCATCAGCTCAAGTGAAGGAAAATAAACTTGGCATGCCTCAGTCTCCATACCCAACATTAACTAAATTTAATAGACTCCAACGTCAAAAAAGTTTCGTATTACCTGGTTGTTGGGCGCAATGAAGGTTCAGGATGAAGCAACCAAAGACAGAATCCAGCCTCCTTGGGATTTTCTGATAAAAAATTTGGGGGAAGAATTCTATAATGCAAATATGACATTGCTGCAGCATGCACTTTTTCAGAGTCAAAATGGCCAAGTAACTGAAAAAAAAAAAACCCCATAACTCATAGGTATAACCAAACAAAAATAGACCAAAATAATGATTCCAGATCCTGAACATGGCTACAAAGAGTTTTTCAACTGTGATAATGCTGGTTTTGAACTGTCATAGAGACAGATGAGTGGTAAAAAAAGATAAATTTTTTTTTGATAATTAAAGAAGAAAGTAATATGGTAAGAAAAGATAAACTCATTTGTGCTGACTACCATAAAAGATGGGAAAATGTAAAAACTTGTCTAAAAAGGCTAGGTCTGGGTCAAATGAAACAAGGATGACTAGGTACACCAATGCAAAGTGATTCAAGTAGAGGGAGTGCCAAATTAGCATAGCAAAGCCTAATACAATGTGGGGTTAGCATTGATTTTGACAACCAGTGGGTGTAATTTAAACCTCTATGATATCAGATCAAGAGCAAGAGGTGCAGTAAAACTCTAAATTCCCAGAGCTACGTCTGCTACAGTGCAAGGATCTCTTATTTCATAGCTCAAGTTCTTTGCAAACTAGAGCTGGATTGAATCAGAAGTTCATAACAAATTGATCCAAACTGATCTGTACAAAAGGAATTCTGGTTACCATAACAAATTAAGAAGCAAATCTCAATCATCTGTGAACAAAAAATATGTGAAATAATGAAACATCTTAATCTTTGTAGTCAATACTTTCAAGTGTAGCAAGAAAATATAAACTGGCAGCTTATATTTTCTTAACTTATTGAACCCCAGAAGTCTATCTATGCTCTATATACCCTGGACATAAGATTTGATTGTTATGACATGGGTTTACTTTCAGATCACAGTTAGTAACAGGTGATAATGAGGGTTATGTAACTTAAAATGCAGCACCACATTCTGCAGTCACCTAAAATGTAACTTAACAGATGACTATGAGAACAGTGACAGAAAATATCACATGGATAAACCATTTCCTCCCAGCAAATGAGAACAGTACATCAACTCTAGAAGTTTGATCATGCACACAAAATCAGCTCGAAGATGATGACCCGAGGGTTTCAGAAACATATCTATATTAAACATTTTTACAAGTGATTCTTCCAAATAAACAGTTAATATATGCCGTATGAAAATGAGAGTAACCTTCCATAAAAAACTCATTTCAATAACTTTAGGTTGGCCTTGAATTTGTTTGATGGAAAAATACAACTGATATGAATTTGTTCACCCTTAAAATCCCTTAATTACAAACCCTAAAATCGAAAATCCCTTGATTACAATCACAACAAAACAAATCTGGAGTGGCTTGCTTTCGTGTGAAGGAAATGTTGTCTCAGAGTTTTTGGTAGCCAACGGAAAGAAAATCAAAGAGAAAAGGGAGAGAAATGGTGGATCCATGACAGACAGTGACAGAGAAGCTCCCGAATCCGAGAGAGAGAGAGAGAGAGAGAGAGAGAGAGAGAGAGAGAGAGAGAGAGAGAGAGAGAGAGAGAGAGCATGAGAAACTGACTGGCGTTGAAGAGAAAACGGCGGCAAGAAGACGACGTCGATGGCAACGGTAGGAAATTGGTGAGAATGTAAGTGCTAGAGAGAAAGTGAGAGATACGGGGGGAAAGTGGGGAAGTCGGGGGAGGAAGGGGGAATTTAAATGGGCTTTTTATAACGACTATAAGTTGTGGTAATAAGTCAAATTAAGGGTCAAAGAAATTGTGGTGAATTTATGTCGCTATAATAAGATATTAAGACGACATGACTATTTCTGGCGACCAAAACTCGCGGGAAAAAGCCTGTTAGCCACAAAATTTCGTCTTGAATAAAAATATCACTATTTCCGGCAATTTTAGTGTCGCCAGAAATAAAAAATAGCCCCATCTACACTTTTTTTTTTGTAGTGACATGACGTAAAAGCAAAATCTTTCCACTGAAAGATAAAATCTTACTCTTCCATCCTGCTAGTTTTTTCTCGATCTTTGCCAAAACACCATCAAATAAATTAATTTTCAACCTTCCCACATATAAAGGGACTCATAGATAAAGACACGGCCAATTCCCTTCTACAAACCCGGAAATCCCTTTAATGCCATTCTTTCTATTCAACGGCATATTCTCAGGGAAAAAAATAGTAGACTTACTTGGGCTAATTAACTGACCAGAGATCATCTCATATCGGTGCAATGTTGCCATGAGTCTTCTGATAGAAGCTTTTCCCCCATTCGTAAAAATCAAAATATCATCGGCATAAAGTAAATGAGAAATGAGAGTACCTCCCCCCGGATGATATGGCTTAATAAGACCCAATCTGAACTCCTAATGTAACATGCGCGAAAGAAGCTCCTGTGACAAAATAAATAGATAAGGTGATAAAGGATCACCTTGCCGTATATCCCTCGAAGCCTGAAAAAAACCTTTCGAGCACCCATTCAGCATAACGGAATAGAAAGGAGAAGAGATAACATTATACATTATATTCCTCCAATTTTCAGAAAATCCTAGCCGACGTAACACTTCAAGGAGATATTTCCAATTAACACGATCGTATGCCTTTGCCATATCTATTTTCAACATCACATTACCCCCTCTTACCTTCCTATCACCCCTTGAACCAATTCTTGTGCCAAGGCAATATTATCAAAAATACTCCGACCTGGAATGAACGCTGCCTGCTCCTTAGAAATAATTTTTTCAAGATTAGGAGCCAACTGAGAACCATAATTTTTGTCATAATCTTATAAACCACCGAGTAAAGACTAATAGGCCGAAACTGACCAAAACCCATAGGTTCTTCCACCTTTGGCATCAGCACCAAATTAGTAGCACCAAAAAACTTAGTAAAAGATTGTCCTTCAAACACTTCTTTTGCCATGTCAATAAGATCATTTTTAACAACATCCCAAGCCAACGTAAAAAAAGAGGCAGCAAATCCATCCGGCCCCGGACTACTATCCAGAGGAATAGACCTTAAGACTTCTTCATCTAATGGTACCCTGTACAAAGCATCATTCTCTTCTTGAGTAACCACTGGACTTAATAAATTAAAATCCGGCTCACTAGTATTCACGTCTAACCCAGAAAAAATGCCTTGGAAAAACTGTATAGCCTCAATATGCACTGCCTCCGCAGAATCCAACCTCCTCCCATCCTCCAAAACCATATTATCCACAAGTTTATTTTTCTTTTTACCCTCATTGCAGCATGAAAAAACTTGGAGTTAGAGTCGCCTTCAACCAACCATTTTATACGTGACTTCTGACAAGCCAAAGTCTCCTCCCGATGAACCCAATGCAAATGTGTTTGTTTCGCATGTAACAACTCATTTTCCACCTGAGTAGAAAAATTTCTTACTAACTCTTCCTCAAGACACACTATACGGTCTTCAAGTTTATGAATTTCAATCTCTACTCGACCAAAAACTTCTCTATTCCACTTCACCAACTCACCTTTTAGCCTTTTCAATTTGTTCTTAATCCGAACCATAGCACATCCATCCACATCTCCCTCCCAGCACTGTCTCACCAAAGGCAAAAACCCCTCATGGGATCCCCACATTCTCAGAAATCTAAATGGCTTCATAATATTTTGGTTTTTCATAAACAAATCAAACAGCATAGGAGCATGATCTGAAGACGACCTCGGTAGATATCTATAACTCGACCCCTCAAATAAATTAAGGAATTGTAAATTCACTAAAACACGATCCAATTGAGCCCAAATACGCCTTCTGCCAATCCTACCATTACACCAAGATAACTGATTCCCTTTATGTGGAGGATCAATTAGAGCACAATCATTTATCCACCTGTTAAAATCAGCTTTAGCTCGAGGAGACTTAAAAACACCCCCAATCTTTTCAGCATCAACTCGAATAATATTAAAATCACCCCTAATGAGCCAAGGAAACCCATGAGGATCTTGTAGCCTGAGATAATCCCATAATTCCACTCTTTTATCCCGAAAACAACTAGCATAAACAAAAGAACATAAAATCCGAGACGACCCATACAAGAACCACCCGGAAATAGCTTGATCTGAACAAGAACTCATCTCAAACTCCAAATCATCCACCCAAAACAACCAAAATTTTCCCCCTACATCAGAATTATTCACAAAGGACGTAAAACCCATCCATCTAGCCCAACAGCTACATTTATTAACCCCAAAAAAGGTTCTAATATCGCCACCACCAAGGCCGACTTTTATTCAAAATACACTGAAGTCTATGTTTCGACGAAAGAATACCCCTAATATTCCAAATCAAAATAGACATCAAAAAATTAAATAAATTTTTTGGAACGAGTACGCTGCTCCAGAGCAACAATCGATTTCTCTTTCCTCAACCCCTTCACCATTTTCAGCGGAATATGCATATCAGGATCCGAATCAAACACTTTTGCCGCCAGTTCATTTAACTCATCATCTTGCTCTCCTTCCAAACCCGGTCTACAAGAATCACCTGTCTCCAATACCTCAGATTGAGCAAAAAGTTCCCCTCTAGCCAAGCCACCAAGCTCAAATTCCAAAGCTTCATCAATCATACGCACTAAGCTTCTCGGACCAGATTCTTTCATATTCGGTCTTGACTCTGAATCTGAATCTGATGACTCTTCATCCTCAATATCACTCCATTTCGCTGGACTACTTTCTTTTGAGTGTATCGGCAAAACCACCTCCAATAAACCCTCTGCTGCCAAGACATTTTCACATAATTGATCTTCCGTATTAGAACCCCCCTGACATTGTAAACCAATCATAGAAACCACCTCTGTTCCAGCCCCACGTACAGACCCCTGCTCCTTTTCAATCCCACGTACAGACCCCTGTTTCGTTCCAATCCCACGTACAACCCCCTGCTTCGTCCCACTCAATTCCTTCCCCATCTGATTTTCTCATTCACACCATCCCGATTTTCTGCTTCTAAAACCAGTTCCGATGATTGTACTGCTTGTAACTCCACTTCAGGCTCTGTATAAGTTACCCCCACGTTAGAGACAAATAAAATTGGCTCCTTCGAAACAGTTTTAGCTTCTTGTCTTGATCTTATATTTTCCAAATCTGTTGCCTACGAGCAGTTGAATTCTCTCCTTTCTCAGACTGTAAACTTCTCTCTTCTTTTTTCCTTTCAGGATTCACTACTTCCTTCCACTCAAATTTTCCAGATTTCGGAAAGTCACCTCCTCCCGATTCCAGTTTTTTCTTCTTCATATCTCGTCCATGTTTACATGTAAAAACTGTGTGTCCTTGTTTGCGACAAGAAACACAATAACTAGGCACCATCTCATAAATTATTTCCTGAAAGAAACTTGACTCCCCATTCGGAGGCCCTATCTAGAAAGAATAACGCAAGGGAGTAGAGAGATTTACCTCTACACAGATACGAGTCGCTTGAGGTCTTGTAACACAAGCCGTTGCATTATCCCTCTTCAAATACTTTCCCAGCCCATCTCCAATGCTCCTTAGAACAGATTCCTGGAAAAAATTTGGAGGAAGCCCCGGCAAAGACAACCACACCGGAACCCACGGAGAGTCTTCTTCCTCCATGAAATCTGGAGTCCAGTGAAAGACCCGAAAAGGAACGCCCAATAACTCTGAATTTCCTCTGGCCATAACAGAAATATAATCATCTTCCATCACCAATCGAACAAGAACATTTCGTGGGTTTCTTAATTGCCCAACCACTGGTGTTGCTCTCAGTCCCCATCGGTTTTGAATAAAGCCCCTAATCTGATCAAGAGAAGGTCTTCTCCGCAGGAATTTCAAGACCACCGAGAAACGAAAAGGCTCCGAAGAGCTCTGAACCTCTGCTTTAGAAAACACAAAATACATCTCCCCATCTTGGAATTTTGGCTCTCTATGTGAATATTAACAGAAGGCAGCAATTGGGGATTAGATCCCACCACGTCCACGAACCGACACCCAGATTCCACCTTCTCTACCTTCCCATCTGTAGCCTTCAGCACAGGAATAGAGCCATGCTTCAAAACCCTCTCATTTTGCCCAGGATCAGCTGGCGGCAGCATGGGGCCGGCGCCCAAAGCCATACGAAAACTTCCCTAACGCCTGAAAGTTGAGAGAAAAATCCCTAGCGCCACGTCATCCCAACCCTAAGTATCCCCACTATTTTTTTTATTCATATTTATTATTTTTTCACTATTATTTACAGATCATCTCAATATTCAAATGTAGCCTTAATGACAAGCACAACTCAACCTTGAATGAAGTACTCAGCTTTACTCTTCACACTCCATCTTGGTATTAGGGTCTTATATTTTATGTGTCATGATTAATAATTCATAAATGACTTGGCGTGTAGAAAAATATAGTAATCATGATAACATGATCAAGGATATCATTTTTCAGGCATTTATATATATCAATGCATCGTGAGCTCATACAAATTAAATATATAGATGGTTCCAGTCATGAATTCGTCTATTATATTTTGAATTTTTAAGAAAAAAGATATAACAAAATGAAGCCACAGCTTGCATGCATGATATTAATGCCACGCAATACATTTCGTAATATATTTCATAACATATATTATAAAATAAGGATATTTTGATAGAATATATGATATTACTTTTATAAGGTAATTTACAAAAATAACTCTCATTTTAAAATATTATTGTGCATGTAAAATGTTATAAAAAGTGACTTTATCTTTATATATATATATATATATAGGTTGGTTGCATAGGTTGCTTTCCATCAAGCATCGATAAGAACTGTATTGGAAGTTAGATTTATTATAAAAGAGTATTAATGCTATTCATTATTTCAATTCTCATCATTTTCTTATCATTCTATGATGTTGCATTAGATGATTAAAAACTATTTATTATATTTTACTTGTAAATCTGCTATCAACTAATGCCACATCATGTAATGATTAGAGAATGATAAAAAATGAATAAGGAATAGATTTTTTCATTATAAAATTAATATTAATTGAGGTCATGCTCGAAATTTAGACTGAATTGAGATCAACTTAATTAAGTCTAATTTTAAGCTGAGTTTAACATCTAAACATCTAACTTTCATATTACTAAATTCATCTCAACTCAAAATTTGTTTATAGGACGTAAGACTTACAACTTTTTTCAACTCAACACTTCTTTACAAGCGAGATCTACAACAACGAATGGAGGACATGCAATGAGAAATTTTTTGAAGTTTCCTTTTACGTGAAAGAGCTCTGCTAGGTTTTCATCTTTTCTGCTAAGTTTAACATTCGACAACTGCATGGCGGCCGTGGATGGCCAGCCTCCCATGGCAGGCCCTCTTTGGTCGTTTGCTGATCTGGTTTCTGCAGTGCCCCAACCATTGCTTGAGACAGTGGTTCCGTTCCGGCAGCCTAAACTTGCTGATGGAGAATTGTTTTTCACGTTTTCATCGGATGAGATAGCAAAAACTACAGAACCATTCAGATATTCGATGGTGATAAAGTTTCTTCGATAAAGGCCGTCCCTCGATTCAATCCGTGCGTTTATCCGAAATCGCTGGGGTTTGTCTAGTGTACCGGTAGTCTCTGCAATGAAGCGCCCCAGAAATATATTTATCTGCATGTCTAATGAAGCGGACTTCCTTAAAGCCCTTTCGAGGGAATCGTGCGACATGGAGGGGGTTCATTACAGACAGTTTGCATGGACACCGGAATTTGATGAGGATTTCGAGCCACCAACGGTTCCAATTTGGGTTTTTCTACCGGGTCTTCCGCCAAACTTTTACCACTCATCTGTTCTGAAAATGTTTACTGCACCTTTGGGAAAATTCATACGTAGGGATAATCCGACAACTTGTGCCACTCGAACCGATGGGGCAAGGGTGTGTTTAGAAATAGATGCTGACTCACTCAAAAATGAGTAGCACTAATGCTCTCCCAAGTGCAGGAGGATGTCGTGTAATAATAAGGAATAAATTCCTAGATCGTCTCCTCAGGGAAAATTTACTCAAAATTTAAACTCGTTGAAAAATTGTAAAAAAAAACTTCACAAAGAAAAAAAATAAATGGTATGTGCAATGGATGAAAATTTTACTAGTCATGGACTAGATTCATGTTTTTAGATTTTTGATTGTCGGATTTTAAATGTAAATGACTAAAAGATTAAATTCAGAAATTAATAAAACTAAATTAAGAATTAAATTAGATTATAAATTAATAAAATACAAACTGAAAATTGAAAATACTCAAAGACAAGAAAGATTAAAGAAATGCGAAAAATAAATAACACGTAATAAGTAAACAAAAAAAAAATTACTCAACGAAATATCCAAAATAAATAAATAAATAAAACTAAAGCTGCCGAAAAAATGAGACTTGTTCAACAAAAATTAATCGAAGCAAAGCTATAAAAATGAAACTGACCACTAAGCTCTGGACAATGATATCGTAAAACAAGAAGAGAAAAGAAAAAAATAAAGACTGGCCGCCGAATGAAAATTAAGAGAAATGAAAATAACTCCACAAATGATGACAATGAAAGGTAAAAAGAAATGAATCCCGGCGTCCAAAAAAAAAATAAAACTAAAGATGCCAAAAACAAAATCAAATACGCCGAATGCCACAACTAAAAGTAAAAAAATTAAATGCTGAATGAAAATTAAACTCAAAGTTCTTAGCTTCCATCTTTAACGTAAAATGCTTCAACGTAAAAAAAAAATAATCGTCCGTCTACCATCAAAATAGAGAAACAATAAAAATACAACAACTAGTCGCCTCCCACATAAGGTCTGGAATTCTAATGCAGAAGCTAAAGAAGAACCATTAAATTGATCTCTCCTGCTTCTCTAAAGAAATCCCAACGTAAAGAAAATAAAACTGAAAATAAAATGAGGCTGAGAAAACAAAGAAAATAAAATAAAAACAACAACTATCCAACCTACGATATGAACGAAAAATAAATAAATTAAAACTCTACTTTACTGCACCTTCATCTAAGCGAAAGCAAGAAGAAAAAAAAAATAAGCTGCTTCTCTAAACGAGAAGAAAATAAATAAAATTCAAGACTACTCTATTGCTATAAAAATAAAGAAACTCCGTCTAAAACTAAAAAAGAAAGAAAGGAGAGAAAAAAAAAAATTATTTTGCTACCTCTAGCTAAACAGAAAAATAAGAAAACGACATGTTAAAACATGAAATCTACCGAAAAAGAAAAAATTGCATGGAATGAAAACATGAGATAAACATTGCTCCACGTAAACTGCAAAAAAAAAATATGAAGTGCTGCCGAATGAAATAAAATTAGAGTTGCCGAATAAAATGAAACTAGAGTTGCCGAATGAAATAAAATGATACTGAAATAAAATAAACTCTCTATGTAAATTTTTTTTGGTTTTTTTTTCTCTTCTTTTTTTTTTCAACCCGTAAACTTTCTCCTCTGTTTTTTTTTTTTTACTGCAGTCCGTTCAAATGCAAAGTAATTCTTGGTCTGAAACACCGAACAAAATAAAACAAAAGCAGAAAAATTGAAAAC
>QGSO01000404.1:404272-498199 GCA_011037825.1 Carya cathayensis | reverse complement strand
TTCATACAATATCATATCATCCCTATTCATGGGAACTGGCAAACGGAATGAAGAATCCAGTAGAGTTTTCAGCTGTTTATTCTGCTGCCGAAGGATTCCTTCCCTGGTGTGAGACTCTTGAACAATTCGTTGTAGTACAGCAATTTGTTCTTTAAGCCTTTCAACCTCATTGTTTTTGGCTTGTACCCGCTGGGAAAAAGCCACAATAGAGGATGAGTAGCGAGTCCCAAGACTCACCAAGTCATAGATAGCATCGGAGTCTGACTTATTAGCCATACTAGTATTTTCTTGCTGCATCATGGCACCAATGGCCGCTGCAGAAAGGACAGGAGGTTGAGGTGCTGAATATCTCATGGATGGATCTAGGAAAATGTTAGAAGATTGAGCCATTGAGAAAAGAACTGAAAACTTAAAGCGAGAATGTTGAAGGAATGCAGATGAGTTATGGAGATGAGAATAAGTTGTGATGCAAATTAGATTAAGTTAAGACTGATTTTATAGAGATTGCAGAAAGAAGAAGACAAACTATTATCTCTTCAAATCTTATTTAGTCAAAAGAAATACAAGATATACTGGACACGTTTTGTCAAAAGTTTCTTACTAAGAGGGGAGCCTCTAGAAAAGACCAAGAGATTAGCTATCGCTGCATCATTCGCTTGTGTGAGTTAAAAAATGGCAGGGAATATGTCTTGGAGGCTTTGTTCACTATACCATTTGTCACAACAAAATCTAACACGAGAACCGTTGCCACCACAAATCACAATATGTGCATGTCTTTGGAAGATCTCCCAACCTTTTCTAATGTATTTCCACAAACTCACCCCATATGAACTATGTATCTTATTCAAGCACCATCCTCCCCAAGTCTCTCCAAATTATTAATCTATAATGGACTTCCATACCCCCCCCAAAAAAAAAAAAAAAAAAGTGTCAGTACTACCATAATCATTTATCCAACAGAGTTTAGTTGAACTTTATATAAAAATAAATGGAAAAAAATAAGGAAAAAAACTTTATATAAAAACTGAAAAAAAAAAAATCAAAACCTCAAAAGATATAAAACTTTACAATCAAAAAATAAACTTTAAAAATTACAAAAAACTTTATTAAAAAAAAACCACCGATTAGGAAGGGGAGGGACTCCCCTCCACATGTCGCCCAACAAGTGGTGGCCCACATTTGGGCCCCCCCATCTGGTCTGCCAGGGGGTGGCTCCCAAAACTGCACAACATGGCGGCCTGATCTCGGCCATTACAAGAGGCCTGGAGTGGCCCTGTCGTTGCAAACCACCTTCATACATCACCTGGTCTTTTCTTTAATTTAGTATTTTGCAATTTTTTCAAAAACAAAATAAAATTTTATTTTCTGGATTTTATGTTTTTCTAATTTTTTGAGGTTTTTTTTTTTCTAATTTCAGGTTCAATTATTTTTAAATCATGTTTTAAATTTTAAACTCTCTTTTAGCGTGTCAACATAATTAATGGTTTACGTAGGGATCCATTTGACCTTTTTCCTAAAACCACAAAGAATAAAAAGTTCAATTAAAAAGCACACAAAGTAATTTAATTTTGAGGTAAACCACAGGGACTAACAATGTATTTAACCTTAAAGTTTAACTGCTAATATGAAAAAATAGACATTACAAGTTTAACTTGTTGATTGAAATATGGCACTGTTGCCTTTAGCATTCACTTGCATTAAGAAAATGACTGAATTAACACATTGCCAAGTACAAGTTTATGCATGTCACAAATGATGGAGTTACAGCATGTTGTATACTTAAGGGACATCATCAAGACTGACGCATACTACTAGCTAAAGGTGCAAAACTTGAGAAGAAGTAGGGGGCATCATGATCGACCTCAATTCCCAATAATGCTTAGGTTACATATCACACAACCTGAGAACATTAGAAAAATGCATCAAGGTGTTCATGATATGAATCAGAGGCTCACGTAGGTATAACTGTCGAAGCTCAGCTGAAGCATCCAGTTCAGTAGAAGAGCTATATGTCCGATGAAGTAAGAACCTACCACGCCATTGTCCTAACCAAAATGCCAGGGTGAGCGTCAAGAACATTTAAAAACATTCTACTTGCACAGCATAGAATGTTAATATCAGTGGTTTTTGCTTTACTCGTTTATAAAAAAAAAACAGCCAGTTAGAATTCAAGTTAACACGATCATCAAAACACACGTCACTGAAGCAGGAGAATCAATCAGAGTAATGATGTAAATGATTACTACACTGCAAATGGAATCTTGCAAACAAACCTTAATAAAAGTGCTTCCAACCGTTGGATGAACTGCTTCCAGAGATCTGGACCATATTTTACCATCAGGTCCAAATTTTCCAGACTGCAAAGAAACCATTATGGTCCTTATATTTTGTACTCAAGCAGACAAAACAACATCGAACACATACAAACTGTTTGATGATCAGGATCTTGCTCAATGTTATAGTTGTAGTAAAGAAATTAATGTACATAAGACTCTGGCAGGTTGGCAAGACAAAAAGGATCGTTGAATGGAGAATATCGCAGAAGATTCACAAGGAACCAAGTAATATTAATTACTTAGATAACAAGGAAAAACCTATTCAAACTATTTTAGCTTGGGGTAATCACAAGCAAATTCAATAACAATCTCCACATAAGGATGGCTTAGCCACTTCAGGCAGAGGATGCTGAGTATGTCGAGGGCAAAGTATAATGTACCTATATACTGTATTTTTTTAGTTGGTGAGTCAGTGACTCATCTCTTGCTACATTGTGAGACAGCTAAAACCTTGTGGTGCGAAGTTTTCAGTTGACTAAGGTTAAATTGGGTGATGCCTGATTTAGTGGCTGAATTATTGGCCAGTTGGATGATGCCGGGTGGTGATCCACAAATCAAAGCTGTGTGGAAGATGGTCCCTGTCTACATTATGTGGTGTATTTGGCAAGAGCGTAACGAGCGAACATTCGAAGATAAGGAGCGGACACCAGAGGAGCTTCGTTCTTTATTATTCAGCACTTTATTTCTGTGGACTATAGCTATAGATTTTAATTGCTTAAATGTACATGATTTCCTTCTGACTTCTATAGCGACTTAGATAGGTCTTATCTCTTGTATCTTGTATACTTGGACTATGGCTATTATTATTAATACTACAGTTTTTACTGATAAAAAAAAAATACTTTATTTTTTTTCTTTTGGGAAGTATATACTATAATAAAATTATACATATTAGTTATCGTCACGGAGTAATTTTACAGCTAATGTATTGAGAATTTATTTATCTCACTGGAGCACAAATTACACGCAGGCAAAAGCCCGGGGACAGATCGAAACAAGTACATGCTACACCCAGGTTTGTACTTCCTTGGCCACATCACATCACACAATTAACAGAAAAAAAAAAAACCATTGTTCTCCTCCCAACAGCAATCAAAGTTCCGGTAGAGTTGAATCTAAAATTTCCAAGAATTATGGTCATTACTACCATATAACTATGTCACCTGATCATTTGGTATCGTAGCAAGCATTGAGCTCTCTCACTACAAGAAAAGCCTTCATTTTCGGCGACTTTATGTCGCCGCAAAAAGTACCAATCTCGCCGCAATTAATTATTTGTGGCTAACAATAGCCGCCGGTATTGCGCCGCAATTATTGAGTGAGAAAAAAACAATTCGGCGTGAGGGAAAGTAGTCGGAAAAATGTACTTTTTGCGACGAGAATTTGTAGCCGCTAATGCTCAACTACTGTGCCGCAAAAAAGGTTGGCGTAACCACACAAACAGGGGAAATTTATTTTTTGCGGCGACAAACAATCACCTTTTTTTATTATTTCGCCACAAATATAACTGCCAATCACCTTTTTTTATTATTATTTTTTTTTTCCTCTCTCTCTCCTTTAATTATATTGATTTGTATCCACTCAAATCAAATGAGCTTCTTTTCTTTCTTCATAGCAAATAAAATGTTTCTTTTTCTCACAAATACTTTAGAATTAATTGAAATTTTATAAATTTTATTTTCAATAAGTAAAATTTTTTTGGTGCAATAATAAATTTCTCATTAAAATAAAGTTCGAAATTACTCATCTAAAATCTTTATACACTTTATTTTTTAAAATCTATAAACAAATAGCACTGTTGTTAAAGTTTATTAATGTCATTAAGAAAAACAAATGGCTCAAAAGAACCCACAAAATTACAAATTTATATAAACAAATAGCACTGTTGTTAAAGTTTATTAATGTCATTAAGAAAAACAAATAACTCAAAAGAACCCACGAAATTACAAATTTATTTAACGATAAGCACTACGTAAATATGGCACATTCACAACTGCTTCTTCATTACTATCATATTGCTTATAGGTCATCACTATCATTAAAGAGTGCATTAAATTTGAATATCTTTATTTTCTTTGATATTCCAGCAGCAGCAAAATAATCCTCATCCTGATCACCATCTGTATTGAAATCACCATTTATTAGTATCCCACATGCTTCAAACTTACTGAAACAAGTATACTTGCATAAACCATCATAGAAGGCTCCTAAGTGATCAGTAGGAATCTCGTTTTCTTCATCTTTTTGGGCCAAATGCCAATTCTTGTTTCAGTAAGCAATAAATCCTTATCTGGGCGTGATGTGGCATCATTTTCAGAGAGCTGAATTTTGGATCTCATGGAGAAGTAAGCACTTTCAAGCTGGTCAACATTCCTAGTCAACCCCGACTCATGGGTATTAGAGATAGGGGGTGATTGAGAAAGCACATCCAGACTTGAGGACTCTTTACAACAAAACCTATTCTCCTTTCTACAGAGGGAGTCATCCTGAGAGCAAGAATGAACCAATGAGCTTCTTAAACTGCACCTCCTGTTAACCATTTTAATATCCTCTTCTAAGAAGCTAATGTCTTTTACTAAATTGGAAGCATGCTGCTGCTTGTGCTCTTTCAATGAGACAAGGAAATGCAACAGTAGTTCCAATTCAACATCATCTTTGTCAATGGATGATGATAATTCTTCTGCATGCACCTCCTCCACTCCATTAATCAATTCGGATTGTAGAATCTCCCTGTTAGAGACAGACAAATATCAATTCAGATAATTATGCGCACATACAGATCCAAGCTGAGGTCCAAAATTCAAAGTATTTGCATCAGCTTTATTATCAGCTCAACCCAATACTTTCTAATAGAAATTATTTTGATGAAATAAAAATCCAGTATCTTGTTCTGTTGTTCATCAGCTCAAGTGAAGGAAAATAAACTTGGCATGCCTCAGTCTCCATACCCAACATTAACTAAATTTAATAGACTCCAACGTCAAAAAAGTTTCGTATTACCTGGTTGTTGGGCGCAATGAAGGTTCAGGATGAAGCAACCAGGTAATACAATGTGGGTGAGGAATAGCATTGATTTTGACAACCAGTGGGTGTAATTTAAACCTCTATGATATCAGATCAAGAGCAAGAGGTGCAGTAAAACTCTAAATTCCCAGAGCTACGTCTCCTACAGTGCAAGGATCTCTTATTTCATAGCTCAAGTTCTTTGCAAACTAGAGCTGGATTGAATCAGAAGTTCATAACAAATTGATCCAAACTGATCTGTACAAAAGGAATTATGGTTACCATAACAAATTAAGAAGCAAATCTCAATCATCTGTGAACAAAAAATATGTGAAATAATGAAACATCTTAATCTTTGTAGTCAATACTTTCAAGTGTAGCAAGAAAATATAAACTGGCAGCTTATATTTTCTTAACTTATTGAACCCCAGAAGTCTATCTATGCTCTATATACCCTGGACATAAGATTTGATTGTTATGACATGGGTTTACTTTCAAATTATGATCGTATAAACCTCATATTACTTTCAAAATGCATAAAATCTGTCCATCCAACACTTAAAATACTTTACTCAATATATAAGCCTCTTGGCAATACCTACAACACACATACTCAATACAAAGTCCAACTAAACTCCACATAGTACAACCAACACAACCCCATACTTCACAATCTCTATGCTTCACTTACAACTCCTTTAATATTTGGATATCTCTTCTGTTTTCTTTGAAATCATAGAAATCATCAAGTAGATCACCCATTTTTGTTCTTTGTGCAGGACCTATTTTTGTGAACACCATGTTGTTCATAAAAGGTGGCGAATTGCCTTCAAATTACTCCAACAATTAATTTATAACAACAACAACAGCAGTATTAGTCTCAACTATAACTGCTCTTCTAATAATTTGACTAGATATGTGAAGTTCAGGGGCCAAAGTAAGCAGGTTTGCGCTTCAATCAAACATTCTCTTCAATCTACAAACTCACAAAATCCATATAAATTTCCTGTAAACAAAGGGTTAAACTGCTTAGAAGTCCTTCGGTAAAACATAAAGAGTAATGACTGACAACTTCTATATATTAATGGCAAACAAGTTTCTAGAACCAGCAGTTTATACAAAGATGATTACCAAACCATAAAACGAAATGAAAATTCATACAAAGATGGTTCAAACTTAAAAAATAACTCTACCAAATGGCCCTTAAATTAGCTCATTCGAGAATTACATTACCAAATCTTGAATATGGTGTACAATGCAGCCATCTCTGTGTCATTTATGCAGAGACTGAGAGTGAAGCTTCAATGTTGGTGAACGAACACATTCCATCTCTTTATAGCAATCTTCCTAAACATATTCTAGAATCAGTTTTGCAACTGAGTTTGGCTTTTCCACATGAGGAACCACACATGCAGCGCAGTACTCAAACCACTAAATTAGGTTGGACAAACAGCCTAAACTGGTTATTACAAACCTCAAAATCGAAAATCCCTTGATTACAATCATAATAAACTAGTTATTAAACATTTTTGGTAGCCAACGGAAAGAAAATCAAAGAGAAAAGGGAGAGAAATGGACTCCATGACAGTGACAGATCGAGAAATGTTAAGCTACAATCCGAGTGAGAGTTAGAGAGAGAGAGAAAGAGAGCATGAGAAACTGACCGGCGTGGATGAGAAGACGGCGGCGAGGCGACGGCGTTGGTGGCGACGGCGGAAATTTGTGAGGATGTTAAACCTCAGAGAGAGAAAGAGCGAGATAAAGAGAGGGTGAAAGTGGCGAAATCAGGGGAGGGGGGATTTAAATTGCCTTATTACCGCGACTCCAAGTCGCTGTAATAAGTCAATTTAAGCGGTGACTGAAATTGAGGCAAATTTGGGTCGCTGTATTAAGTTATTAAGACGAGAAATTTGGTTGAACTATTTGCGGCGACCAATACTCGCGGGAAAAAGTATTTAATTTCGGCGAATAGCCACAAAATCTTGGCTAAATAAAAATGTAATTATTTCCTGCGATTTTAGTGTCGCCAGAAATAAAAATAGCCCAATCTAGTCTTTTTTTTTTTGTAGTGTCTGAAAGTGTCTGCTTATCATTCCTTTTATTCATTGGCGGTGGTTCTAAATTATCCCGTGACCTGTCGAGAGGCATTGGTGGCTTTCCAGATCGCACAGGCTCATACTCCCTAGCAATCATTGGGTGATTCTAAAATTCAAAAGTCCACAATCAGACATGCTACTTCACATTCCTCACATCACAATTTGTTCTTAAATTGGCCATTTAGATTAATCTATAATGCTGCTAGAAACAAAAATGGGTAGAATATCGCATCAAACCATTAAAAACATCGGGAAAGAAATTAAAAAAAGGCTAAAATTCAAGAAAGAAACAATAACATAAGTGCAAGGCTTGCATTGGAAGAAACAACACTTTTGTCTCTTTAGTACATCATCACGACCACATGTGTTTGCTCATGCTACTTAGCCTCTTAGAATGGGTATGACAATTTGCAAACATAATGCTACGACTTCTATGAATCATAAAAAATGGCCAGGAAATTTCCTATAATTGAAAAAAAAAAGACATGTCCAAATTAGCATTTCCTTCTCTTATCCTTTATATGTAGAACTAGATAAATATAAGTACGAGCATTATATCTGAGTCCATAATTGCCTGTTTACCAGAAGAGGTCATACCCCTTTGATCCCAGCTGAACTCCCCAAGTCCTCCCTCTCCTGCTGCCAATCAGGTTTAGAGTGAGGCAAATCCTATCTGTGCCAAGTGCTTCCATTTCTATTAGCTAGGTATCTGGCTATGAAGGTCTTTCCCTACTGTAATGTGTATGTCAAATCATTTCCTTTTTATCTGTTATGCTTACTAATATGTTTAAGTGTTGAAGGTCCTGTGGCTCGATCTGGTTCCCTGAAGCTTTAAGTCAGTATTAAACAGGCACGTGAGAAGCATGTGTCGTGCCATCTGAAGTGATGATCTGAGCCGCTGGGTGTGAGACACTTGTCACAGATCTGTTGCATCATATATATATAAACTTATGTGTTGTAACCCTAGCAGCGGAATCACTTTTCTATCGGGCTGAAATCAGAGAGGCAGAGAGGGAGAGAAAGGGGCGATTGTTCTAGGGTTTCTAGGGTTTGCTCTTGAGTGAGAAATCCATTTCGATTTCTATGTGAAAGATGAGAGGGTTTTGTATCACTATGAACTGAGGCTTCTCTGTGATTGATTGGTTTATCAATAAAGATCTCTGAGGCCATTTCCTGCCGTGGATGTAGACCATTAGGGTCGAACCACGTATCTCGGTGTGTTCTTTCTATGTTTTACTTATTTCTGTTATATCTTTATTCATGCTTATTTCTTTGGTAAATTTCTGGTATATTTGCTCTCGATTATTTTGTTGATCCGTGCTTATTTTTGGATCTGGAAGGTGTTGTATATTCTTGCATAAATCTGTGTTGGTATACTGCTGGTTTTGTGAATATAGTTGATAATTATTTACTATTGTGAATCTTGATCATTTCTGCTTTGAGTCAAGAAACAGAAATATAATTGTTAAGTTTCAAAACTGAAACTTATAAAGAATTTGTTATCTGGTTTTTTGATTTTCTTATATATTAAAACCTTGAAATTTTATATCTATAAAACACAAGTTTTATAACAATTGGTATCTAGAGCCTAGGTTCATGGGGACCATGAGGTTTGATATAGAGAAATTCACGGGTGAGAATGATTTTGGTCTATGGAGAATCAAGATGAGAGCACTGCTAGTCCAACATGGACTGCAGGATGCTCTCTTAGGTGATAAACAGAAGGGCTCTTCCTCGAAAGAGGAAGATAAGGGGCTTGTCCAGAAGGACATCCTTCAGAAAGCCTACAGTGCCCTAATCCTCTCTCTTGGGGATAAAGTCCTGAGAGAGGTGGCTAGTGAGGACACAGCTGCAGGCATTTGGCTGAAATTAGAAAACCTATACATGACAATGTCTTTAGCAAACAGATTACACAAGAAAACAAAATTGTATACCTTCAAGATGACCCCTGAGACTCCAATAGGACAGCACCTAGATGAGTTCAACAAAATCATATTAGACTTAGCCAATATAGATATTAAGGTGGAGGATGAGGATCAAGCCATCCTCTTGATGAGTTCTTTGGACTCATCATATCTAAGTCTAAAAGAAACTATGATGTATGGTAGGGATTCTTTGACACTTGATGAAGTACAATCTGTACTCCATACTAGGGAACTTCAAAGTAGGGGAGATACCAAACAAAATCATGGGGAAGGCTTGTCTGTTAGGGGCAGAACAGAAAAGAGAGAAAGAAAGGGCAAGAATGAAAATAAGAAACATAGGTCTAAGTCAAAAGGGAAACAATTCAAATGTTTCCATTGTCACAAGGAAGGGCATTTTAAGAAAGATTGCCCTGATAGAAAAAATAATCCTGGGGATAAAACCAAAGAGACAGGGGATGCCTCTGTGGTTTTAGAAGGGTATGAGAGTGCTGAGGTACTCACAGTGAGTGAGGTTGATTCAAAAACAGAGTGGATAATGGACTCTGGATGCTCTTTTCATATGTGTCCAGTAAGGGAGTGGTTTGAGACATTCTCTGAACAAGAAGGGGGCCATGTAATTCTAGGTAATAATAAGGCCTGCAAAGTCATGGGTATAGGGTCAGTCAGACTTAAAATGCATGATGGAATTGAAAAGGTTTTGAGTGAGGTCAGATACATACCTGAATTAAAGAGAAATCTAATTTCTCTTGGTATGCTTGACTTGGCAGGTTATTCTTTCAAATCTGAAGCAGGGGTACTTAGAGTTACTAAGGGTTCTCTAGTTATCATGAAAGGAGAAAAAAAAAAGGGTTATATACACTACTTGGGAAAACAGTAGTTGGGAAAGCATCCCCAACTCAAAACATAGTAGAAAACAAAGTTGTACTATGGCATAGGAGGCTTGGGCATGAAAGTCAAGGGGGGCTTTTAGAATTACAAAAACAAGGGCTGCTGAGTGAACCAAACCTAGGAAATTTACCTTTCTGTGAAGATTGCATCTATGGAAAGGCAAAGAGGGTTAGTTTTAAGTCAGCAATCCACAACACTAAGCAAACCCTAGATTATGTTCATTCTGACCTATGGGGACCAGCAAGAGTAAATTCACATGGAGGAGGTAGTTATTTCCTCTCTCTAGTGGATGATTACTCTAGAAAAGTGTGGATTTATATCCTTAAAAACAAGAGTGACACCTTTGAAAAGTTCAAGGAGTAGAAGACTCTTGTGGAAAACCAAGTAGGTAGAAAACTCAAGATATTAAGGACTGATAATGGTTTAGAGTTTCTCTCAAATGAGTTTAACATGTACTGTCAAAAGGAATGAATTCTTAGGCATAAGACAGTGAGGGAAACCCCTCAACAAAATGGCTTAGCTGAAAGAATGAATAGAACCATTCTAGAAAGGGTAAGGTGCATGTTGTCAAACTCAGGGCTGCCCAAAACATTTTGGGTAGAAGCTGCCACTACTGCTGTACATCTTATTAATAAGTGTCCTTCATCTGCCATAGGTTTTAAAACTCCTCATGAGTTATGGTTTGGAAAACCTCCAAAGTATGACTACCTAAGAGTTTTTGGGTGTGTTGCTTATGCACATTCAAAAACTGACAAGTTAGAACCTAGGGCGCTTAAGTGCATCTTCATAGGGTATCCTGAAGGTGTTAAGGGATACAAGCTGTGGGTAGATGGACCAGGAAGATATAATAGCATAGTGAGCAGGGATGTGACCTTCAATGAGTCACAAATGGCTCGGGTACAGGGAGAAAGGGTAGACTAAGAAACTGCCAAGTCCCCAAGAGGATCTCAGATTAAGGTGGAGCAAGTAAAGGCCCAATCTGAACCTAAAATTGGGGAAAGTAGCCACCCTAAGGAAGAGTACTCAGGGGATATGGATCAAGGAGGAGCTAACTCCTATAATCTAGTAAGAGATAGGCAAAAGAGAGTTATTAAACCTCCTATAAGGTATGGTCAAGCTGACTTAACTATGTATGCCCTAACAATAGCTGATGAAATAGTTAATCAGGAACCTAAAACTTATAAAGAGGCAATGGCTAGCAAGGATTCCTCCAAATGGATCCTTGCTATGCATGAGGAAATGGAATCTCTAAATAAAAATAAAACCTGGGTTTTAGTGCCTAAGCCTAGAGGGGTTAAGCTTGTTGGATCCAAGTGGATCTATAAGAAAAAGGAAAGCATGCCAGGGGTAGAAGGGACCAGGTATAAAGCTAGACTAGTAGCCAAAGGGTTTACACAGAGGGAAGGAATTGATTTCAATGAAATCTTCTCTCATGTGGTTAAACACAACTCTATTAGGCTACTGCTAGCTTATACAGCCTTTGAAAATTTGCATCTAGAACAGTTAGATGTCAAAACTGCTTTTTTACATGGAGAACTTGAAGAAGAAATTTATATGCAGCCTCCTGAAGGTTTTACTAATGAAATTAAAGATAATCAAGTGTATCTTCTTAAAAAATCTTTATATGGCCTTAAATAGTCACCTAGACAATGGTATAAGAAATTTGACACACACATGATTAACAATAATTTCAAAAGAAGCTGCTATGACAGTTGTGTTTATTACAAGGAAGAAAAAGGAATATTTGTTTATCTTCTTTTGTATGTTGATGACATGCTGGTAGCTTGTAAGGACATTACTTTAATTGATCAAGTTAAAAGCATGCTAAAATCAGAATTTGAAATGAAAGAACTGGGCCCTGCTAAGAAAATTTTAGGAATGGAAATTGAAAGAGATAGAAATGCTAGACTGCTATACTTATCTCAGAAAAATTACATCTCTAAAATTCTCAATAGATTTGGTATGGAACATATGAAACCTGTAGTTACACCCTTAGGACAGCATTTTAAATTGTCCTTAGATCAGTCTCCTAAAACAGACTCTGATATGAGTTTTATGCAACAAATCCCTTATGCTAGCATGGTGGGAAGTATAATGTATGCTATGGTGTGTACTAGGCCTGATCTAACCTATGCTATGAGTGTTGTTAGTAGATTTATGGGGAACCCAGGAAAACCCCACTGGCAGGCCATTAAATGGGTATTAAGATACCTGGCTGGTACTACTAACTTGGGTATTACCTTTGGGAACAATGTGAAAGAGGGCTGTGAATTGGCTGGCTTTGTAGACTCTGACTTTGCTGGGAGCATAGATACTAGGAAGTCATTAACTGGTTATATTTTCACTGCTTTTGGGGGGGCTGTTAGTTGGAAATCACACTTACAATCTGTGGTGGCTTTATCAACCACAGAAGCAGAATATATAGCATTGACTGAAGCTATTAAAGAGGCCATATGGTTAAAAGGGATTGCAAATGAATTAAATATTTTTAGTGGTAACATCATAGTGCATTGTGATAATCAAAGCACACTTTATTTAGCTAAAAATCAAGTTTTTCATGAGAGGTCTAAACATATTGATATACGGCTTCATTTTGTAAGAGATGTTATAGAATCCAAAGTAGTAGGTGTGGAAAAAGTCTCAACTGAGGATAATCCCTCAGATATGATGACCAAGTCTGTCCCATGGTCAAAGTTCAGACACTGTCTGAACTTAGTAGGTATGGAGTCAAGAGTCAGTCCCCATTAGGGGGACAGTGCAGGAATGGGCCAATGATGAGGGTCCTTATAAACATAAGGCAAATAAATGTTTTGCCAAGGTGGAGATTTGTAATGTGTATGTCAAATCATTTCCTTTTTATTTGTTATGCTTACTAATATGTTTAAGTGTTGAAGGTCCTGTGGCTCGATCTGGTTCCCTGAAGCTTTAAGTGAGCATTAAACAGGCACGTGAGAAGCATGTGCCGTGCCATCTGAAGTGATGATCTGAGCCGCTGGGTGTGAGACACTTGTCACAGATCTGTTGCATTATATATATATATAAACTTATGTGTTGTAACCCTAGCAGCGGAATCACTTTTCTATTGGGCTGAAATCAGAGAGGTAGAGAGGGAGAGAAAGGGGCGATTGTTCTAGGGTTTCTAGGGTTTGCTCTTGAGTGAGAAATCCATTTCGATTTCTATGTGAAAGATGAGAGGGTTTTGTATCACTATGAACTGAGGCTTCTCTGTGATTGATTGGTTTATCAATAAAGATCTCTGAGGCCATTTCCTGCTGTGGATGTAGACCATTAGGGTCGAACCACGTATCTCGGTGTGTTCTTTCTATGTTTTACTTATTTCTGTTATATCTTTATTCATGCTTATTTCTTTGGTAAATTTCTGGTATATTTGCTCTCGATTATTTTGTTGATCCGTGCTTATTTTTGGATCTGGAAGGTGTTGTATATTCTTGCATAAATCTGTGTTGGTATACTGCTGGTTTTGTGAATATAGTTGATAATTATTTACTATTGTGAATCTTGATCATTTCTGCTTTGAGTCAAGAAACAGAAATATAATTGTTAAGTTTCAAAACTGAAACTTATAAAGAATTTGTTATCTGGTTTTTTGATTTTCTTATATATTAAAACCTTGAAATTTTATATATATAAAACACAAGTTTTATAACACCTACCCATCGATCTAAGTAATGAAACGATTGTGTAACAGACTCGGTGCTTCTTTCTCTATGCTATCTTTTATAAACATTCATTGGTGCATTTCCTTTGTAGGATTGCTACCTTGGTATCGACCGCTCTTTTTCTACAACCTCTTTTGGATGAGAATCTATTGTTTAATCTAATAGGTTGTACGTACCCCAAAATTAAAGAATGAAAACCCATAACGGTCATCACTAAACAAACAAATGAAAAATAAAAAGGAAAGCCAAATCTCCAATTTAATGCTTCTTATTATATATGGCCTTGTAAGAAGATCTCCTCTAACGATATCCTTGCATAGCAGAATATTCACTTTCTTTTTTTTTTTTTTGATAAGTAAGAAACTTTATTGAAAAGAATGAAACTAGGCGAAGCCTATGTACATAGGAAGTCTACAAAATGAAACACTTCATTACATTCTAGAAAGCTGAAAAGAAAACAAAAACTCATGAACATTCCCTCCCTATAGTAGAATAGCAGAAAACCACTTAAATAGAGAAAACACAAAGAAATTCTAGATATCCCTCACTACTCGCTCCTTGTTTTTAAAGCACATGTCATTCCTTTCCGCCCATAAACACCACATTAAGCACAAATGTATCATTCTCCATGCCGCGTCCAGTTGAGAGCTATTGTGATGCATGTTCCAACATGCTAAAAAATCCACCACCCTCTTAGGCATAACCCAACTCAGCCCAGCTCTACGTAGAATGCCAACCCATAACTCCCTAGCCACCTCACAATGTAGAAGAAGATGATCAATCGATTCTCCATTCTTCTTACACATGAAGCACCACTCCATAACAATCATACCACGTTTCCTTAGATTATCAATTGTCAACATCTTCCCAAGTGCAGTTGTCCATGAAAAAAAAAAAAACAACTTTAGACGACACAAGAACCCTCCAAATGCTCTTCCACGGAAAAAAACATGTTGTTGGCTGTCAACACCTTGTAAAATGATTTAACAGAAAACTTATTACTCCCCAAGTGTTTCCACAGCATACAATTTCCTAACTTTAATAAATACAAAAAACTGAAAAAGCCTGCAATCCCATCAAGTTTCCAATTCCGGGCATTTTTAGCGAAAATAACATTCAAATGTACTATCCCATTAGCATGACACATCACTTCTGAAATAGTAACTTGTTCCAACCAAGCTGAATACAATCGGAAAAACAATATTAAGAGGTCTCTCACTACACCATTCATAAAACCAAAACCGAATTCTTTCACCATCTCCAACCTCAAGCTTAAGATGTTTTTCAAAAATGTTCCACCCCTTTCTAATAAATATATTTCCATAGGCATACACCATAAGATCCCCTACCCTCCTTAGACCACCATCTCCCCCACTCACATCCATACTTCCGATCAATCACCTCTCTCCACAATGAATTCCCTTCCTTTTGATAGCTTCACAACCACTTTCCTAAGAATGCCTTATTAAAATAATCAAATCTCGCACTCCCAAATCCCTCTTTGCCAATTCACAAGCATCTCTTCCTCAACCAATCAGTCCACCTCTTCCTTGACTCTAGGGTTGGCGTAGTCATCGTCAATGTAGGGTAAGGCGTCAATGACTTCGGCACTGGACAATCCGGGCCATGTGGCGCCTGATGACTGCGGTGGAGCTTCGAGCATTAGGATATCACCGTTTCCGTTGTGATTTGCCATTGTTGCAGGCCTGACACTCTCCAAATTCCAACCTAAACATCTTTAAAATTTATAAAAAGTATATATTCTTCGTAAATTTAAAATTTTTTTATCTATAACTTCACATGGAATTAATTATTAGATTCATCAAAATAATAATATTTTTTTAATATAATATATATATTAAAAAATTTTAACTCAAATTGCTTAAAGTAACAAATGATGGGAGTTAATGTGATGGAAAATGGCATAATGTAAACAAGAAACAAACTTGAGTGATTGATATTAACACAACCAGATCAAACTAACAGTTTCTTTTTGTCCCAATATATTATATCAAATTATCAGAATTGCATTAACTCCAAAACAGCCATAAGTCTAACCCAAGAAATAAAAAAGGAGAATAAGAGAATAAAATAAAGATTGACAAGTAGACATGATGCGTGCCAAACTGTTGGCAACTAGAGCAGGGAATTAAATTTGAATAAAATACATATTTGATAGGTGAACAATAACCCTTTAAAGTTGAAGGAATTCGTATTTTTACTGTAGCTCAAAACTTCTCATACATCATTTTGGCTAATCCAATGTAGTTGTTTTGAGTAAATTCATCATATTTTACATTTGGTTAGACTTTTGATTAAGCCAATGCTAATGCTACTAGAGCACTACTAGTTGTGGCTCAACAAATTAAAATTTGGCTAAAATTTAATTAAAGAAAAAAGCTACTACCTGCCCATTTATTACCACTCCATTTGACCGTTTGGTGAAAAGATTTTTTTTTTATTTAATGAATAAATAAATAATTTTTAATGTATTGATATATTTTTTAAAAATATTTAAATATATTCAAAATATATAAAAAGAAAAAAAATTAAAAAAATGCCCAAATGTGCTAGGCGGCATGCCCAACAGTCATTGCTGAGCGGTAGCCTAGCATAACTCTTAACTAAATTGCACAAAGTGAGACTGTAGTTGGCTCAACAATTGAACAATAATTTTAGCTTTCAATATTTTCATTGGCCAAATTAGCCATTGATGCTGGCCAAAATAATATTTTGGCATAAAAAATTCTTATCTTGCTGGTGGCTTCATTTCTTGCGTTTTACTTGAAGCACAATTTCATTTCATGCTTTTCAAATTATTCGACAGATTATAAATCGAGAATTATCATTTTATGAAAAAGCGAACGATTTATTGAGAGAAAATGAAAAGAAAAAGATTTCACAGAGACACTTGAGTTGAAGTGAATGAAATTATTGAGAAAATATTATGTTTTATAGTGGAAAAATATAACCATTGAATAAATATAGCCGTTAAAAAATATAGCCGTTGGATAAATATAACCGTTAAGAAAATATATCCATTTGAGAAATATAATTGTTAAAAATATAGCCGTTGGAAAAAATAAGTATGAAAAAAATATATCCATTTTCAAGTTATCATCATTGAAAAAATATAACCATAAACTTTAATACAATAATAATACACCATAAACTTTTAATGGGCCAATTTACAGAGTGATGCAGTGTAGACTGTAGAGCATAGCACTTCTTTTTTTCTTCTTTTGAGTTTTGGGCATTTTTCTTTTCATTGTCAATGACTCAAAATTTTAACTTTCTTTTTTTAATAAATAAATGTTGCCTTATATTCTCTAAAAAAAATTATTGAATATTAAAATTCTTGCAAATTAGAACATAAATTAGCAAAACAGACAAAACTTATATATCATACCGTCGCACTATCAAAAAACTCCAATATGCCCCATTTATTAAGACTTGGCCACTTATTTTTCATGTCTTTTAATTGAACAATGGTGTTCTCTTTTAGTTTTTTTTATAGTTTATTTTGACATTTTTGCGTGCAAAATGTATTTTTCTCAAAAATATGATTATCCAATACTTTTGTGCTATATGTTTTAATCATTTCATGATATTTCTATTTGGTTTCATCATTTTTTGATCATCGATTTTATCATTGTGTGAATCTAAGTTTCTTCATACATACAAGTATTGGGTATCTTCATGCCACTCTCATTCTAGGTGAGAGATTTATTTTCACAAGTAATCTAGTGAAAAGGTCCAGAGAAAAGCATTGATTTGGAGTTGCTACTGGATATCTTTTATATTTTTCCCGGCTACAAAGAGATTTTATCAGAGTAAACTCACGGATTAATATGATTTCATGTGATATATTAAATTTATTTTACAATAGAAGTAAATTTATAATTTAACATATCATATCAAATTACGTTAGTTTCTGAATTCACTTTTATAAAACTACTTTGTAGTTAAAACATTTCTCTTTCGGCATTGATTGAGTCATAGTCTATTGCCATATTTCTCTGTAGGAAGTTCATATAATTGCTTTAGGTTTCGTTTCCTAATAGCATGAATAACTCCAAAGGTTTGACTACTGAATCTACATTACAATGACAGTTCAAATGACATTAATTTGTAAACTGACTAATCAATTACTTCTCTCAAAGGACTGCACAGCTGAGCTATTTGAAATCCATGAACATGAAACTGCTACTCTTATGAAACTGCATGTAGCCTCAAATGCATCACCGATCAAATTCTAAAAAATAATGGTACACACATTTTTTACAATTCTGTTGTTCTAAATGGAGAGTGGATATGCAACATTTGAAATTCAAGTAAAAGAAACCAATAGACCAACCCGTAGGGGTTTCATATTTAAGTACAGAGAAGATCCTTTACAGAAAGAACTACAACACACCATCATTCACCTCCATAATGAAGCTTTATGTGTCTTCAACTCCAATGAGTACGGAAGACAGTAAAAGGAAGAAAACTTTTCTGATAGTAGAAGCAATCTACTAAAGAGAGGAGGAATAAAATAATTAATGTTCTATACCTTATTTTTCTTTTTCATTCCTCCCAAACTGCTGTAAATTTTGAAAACCCAAACCCAGCCTCGTTTAAATTTTTACATCGATGATATCCTTGCAATGAAATTAAGATGCGAGTAAAAATTATAATTAAGCTCACTCACTAATCTACGGGGTGGGCATGTTTGCATAGAGAAGAGTGAAAAAGAGTTCAACTTCTGGAACGCTTTGAATAATTTGGATGAACTGGTTTTTTCCAGGCTCGCCAAGGAGCATGGGACCCATCTGTGCAACTCGGGCCAGAAGTTTGGCCAGTGCCATCCCTGATGTTAGACTGCCTCCAGATTGGGCCACCACATCCTCTATCAGAGTGCCAAGCACTGCCTTCAATGCTATCTCGACAATACTCCCAAATTCAGCGCTGCAACACAGAGAAAAAGAAAACCAGATTATTACAAAGAATAAGTTTTGTTTGCACATCCTTAAGATATCAGTCGTCTACTGCCGAAAGAACCAAAACAGTAACTTTAGTGGGTGTTCGGAAGATTCTTGGAGGACTAAAAACATGAAGTGCAACTTGAATTCAGGAGGAGAAAGAAGGTGGAGAGGAAGAAAGAAAAAGAAAATTAAGGTATGCACTAAGTTTATTTGAGTCTTAATTACTGCAAGAAAAAAAAAAAGCACACAAGAAAATAATTAGAGAACCATGTATAGTTTGTTGATAATTCTATATTCTATTTGAGCATGTTTCCAATCAGATCCAGCATCCACAAAAGTCAAAAAGGAGGATGTTGGAAGAGTATTTGATTGAATATTCCATATTGTTGCTTTTGTGGAGGGCATGGCTGGTAACCAAAAGAGGACATTTATGCAACGGGTCATAATAAAATATCCTTCAAATGCTTCTTTTCAAATTCATGATCAAGAGGAAGATGAGAGATCGTGACCCCATCTAATGGCTAATGTATTGTTTAAAACTTTCTTCTGTGATGCATTGTCCTGAGTTTTCTAAGCATACTCCAACAACTGGTGCACTAAATCCATACTTGATTTGTAAGTCCATGCAACAGAATCATGTAAAATAATTTCTACCCATTAGTTAAGTTACATACAGCACTCAAAATATGTCAGGAATGATAAGATACCTTGCCAACACCGCTTGCGTCTCCATCATAAGTTGGTAAAATTTGGTAGCTTCAGAAGGAATTTCATCGTCACTGCTGGAGGCTGTAGCTAGTTTGTAGAATCTAGCATCCTCAGGCATCATGTAGTTTACCCAGCGATGGGGGCTTCTGAGGCTCTTGAACCTTTCAAGTATCAGCACAATAGTTTCATGAAGTTCTGTAGCGTTGAAGGCCGACGTTACCTTCTTTCTGCACGTAAAGATGTTAACAAACTATTAGAAATCTCCCACAACTTCACTCATTGATCAGTGAGATTCACTAGAGCAGTGCAGGATTGGGAGCTGGGCGATATTGCTGATTTTTACAGCGTGTTACATGCGCTGAATCTACATGCTGATGGAGAGGATCATTTGCTTTGGTCATCCTCAGGAATCAAGAGCTTCTCAGTTCGTTCCTTTTACAAGGTATTATCGGCACACCCCTCCAATGCATTCATTCCCTTGGAAGTGCATATGGAGGACTAAGGTTCCCTTAAAAGTGGCTTTTTTTGTTTGGCTAGCATCCCACGGGAGTATTGTGACTATCGATAAGCTGAGAAGGCGTGGCCTCTACCTAACAGACTGGTGCTTGATGTGCAAACACGACAGTGAGTCAGTGGATCATCAACTTCATTGCGAAGTAGTTAAGGTTTTATGGGATGACATCTTCTCAAGGCTAGGTATGGCATGGGTAATGCCTAGAAGGGTGATAGAGCTATTGGCATGTTGGAGAGGAATCTGGGGTAAGGGGCAGATCGCGGCCATTTGGAAGTTGGTGCCTCTTTGTCTAATGTGATGCACTTGGAATGAAAGGAATAGTTGCTGTTTTGAGGAGAAGGAGCATTCACCGAAAGGGTTTGGGGACTTTTTTTTATCATACTTTATTACTTTGGGCTTCTTCTATTGTACTGAATGGCACTTCTTTCAATGATCTCTACGCTGCTTTTCGCAGTTCTTAGCTTGTATTTAGGCTCTTCTGTATACCCCCTGTGTACTCAGGCCTTGCCCATTTTCATGATTTAATATATTTCTTTCTTACTCATCAAAAACAAAGAAATCTCATACATGTTATTGTATATGTTTTCCTTTACAATAGAATCTTAAATGATATCCAGATATTGTTTTCTACAACAATTTGTAGTCTTTTTCAGGGAGAATTAAGCCATCGCTTCACCTTTTTAATCTGAGTTGCTAAGAGCTTATGGTCAGTAACATCATCGATAGAAAGTATATCCCAAATTTTAGGTGATCTTACCTGAAGGTCAGGTCAGTCCAACACGCCTTAGGTCATACAGGGCCCATGGGCACCCCATGGTTGTTTAAGTTTTGAAGACAAAAAGAAGCCCAGATTTAGACTAGACTGTCTGATGGCATAGCATTGATAACCCCATCGAGTTCCAAATTCAGAAAACCAGTCAAAATCAACTGTGTAAACATTAGGCTTGAGTATTGACCACCAAGAAGAACGGACATGAATGTGCATACACACATACATATGTAACTCTTTCACTTGGAAAGACGGCCTAGTCAAATTGTTCCGTCACATTTTTTTCAATTTCAAGGCCTTCATTCTTCCTCGTTAAAGAAGTAAGGAGGTTCATCAAGTGGGCATTAGCAACCAAATGATTGAACTTTGCCCGTGGGATTAGTTGAGGTGCGAGCAAGCTGGCCCAGACACCCATGGATATTAAAAAAAACAAATGATTGAACTAACAGATGAATTCTCCACCGATTGTTGGATTGATAAGCACAAAACTTTCTAACTTTTAAGATGGTTCATGGTACCTTACCCCTTGAGAATTTCTGTTGCTGCTGCTTGCACATCAGAAATCAAGGCCGGTAACCCATAATTTGATAGAAAATCAGCACTAGCCAGATACATCTGCTCATCATCCCAGTCAATGGTATCAGCATTTGCCTGTATAAAACCAAAAAAAAAAAAAAAGTGACTATTTTAAAATAATAGAAAAAAAGAAAGGGGGGGGACTTCGGGCTACAATTTTTTTTAAGAATGAACCTGTAACAGGTCCCATGGGATTTGTCTATAACACAAGCATATAATTAATTAGCCAAAACACCAATTAAATATTTGTTGTGGGAGATACCAAATAGAATGCTAGTGGGGAATAATTACTATCATTCAGTCATGCAGAAGTCCAATGATGTGATTGTTTATTGAGAAACAAAGTTCAACACAGTTGGTGAAGATGTCTAATACCCTTTACAGGCAGTAAGTAATATGCTGCAAGTAAATTGTTGGCAATATGCTGTAGATAGCAATAAGCAGCTTCATTGATATCTCCCAAAGTAAATTACACTCAGCAACCCCTAGGGGTTGGCTCAAGTGATAAAGGCCTTGGTCTTTGTAGTATACTCCCTCTAGGTCTAAGGTTTAAATCCCCTTGAGTGCAAACAATTTCTAGGGGCCAGTGGACTGGGGGAACTTCCCAATGAATTAACCAAGGTGCACTTGTGAGAAACTCTTTGCCGAGGACTTGTGCACCCCCGGAATTAGTCTGGACTTTGTTCTCGGACACCCGGTGCCAATAAAAAAAAAAAAATCAATCTCAGTAAACTAGGAAGTCAATCAGCTTCATTACTGTAAAGGTCCCTCTGATATAATATCCCACTTACCCAATTACTTAACTGCAATTAGTATGCATGTCCAAGGTTTTGAAATTGAGTCAGGACTCTGAAAAATGGGGATCCTGATATTAGTACCATATGTATACCTGATAAAACTCCCCAAGAGCTATAAGAAACATATCATCATTCTAAACCTAATTTTCACTAGTAAAAAGCTCTCAAATCTAATTTTGGTCGTATGTGATTTGCTGCTTGTTCCCCAGGCTTAAATGCCCTTAGATGAGGTACATGAAAATGGTTCATTCAGGAGATGTTTCGTTGTGTTTAATGCATTGCAGAATCCATGTGAAAGCAATACAATGTGTATATGGAAGTTCAGGTAGCCGTCCTTCACTTGGTAGAATTACCAAGAATAAGAAAGAAGATCTACTGATTCTGCAAATCATGTCTGATAGACCCATTAAGGCAAATGTAAAAATGCCATCGAACAATTGGAGGTAAACAGTAATAACATGCCACAGCAGACCCACAGGCAATATATGGCCATTAAGGAAAAGCAGTTTTTTCCAGGTTTTTTATTTTTTATTTTTTTTTGTTGGGGGGGGGGGGGGGGGGGGGGGTTTGTTGCAGTTGTGAAAAACATCTGGTTCATCCCAAAGAAATTAAGATGACTGCCCCCCAATCTGCAAAACAAGAAGTTACTCAAGGTGATGTCATGTCAAAACCCAAATATTTTGTCGAGAGCATAGTTAGGAATTTCAGGAGATCAATTTCCCACCCCTTTAACAATCCATTTCGAGGCATCTTTATTTGCACGCAAAACTTTTATCTGTGCTGCCACTTTCCCAAGTAATATATGTACTTTCTCAGTAAAGCTTAGTTCATGAGGCATGACAACATAATGTCAAAACATCTTTTCCCTGAGGGGACGAAGTTAGCTCATTTCCAATAGTTGATAATGTTAGTACTTCCTCCAGGCAAACGATTTGCCTCAAACATAAGACCTATTCATCTGCATCTCACGTCCTAAACCAACAGCCTAAATTACATCACTCGATCTAGCAAGTTATTGTATATTTAAATGCCTAAAACAACACCACCTTTTATATTTTTGACAATTAGACAGAGAACAACACCTGTCTAAAGGGCAGTTAATGTACAACAATAAACTCTCTTTGTTAGATATGCCGTACTACATTGGAAAGGTTCCCCGACATCAAAAAAAAAAAAAAAAAAAAGATATGCCGTACTACATTCAACTTTTATTGAATAATCTAGCATTTCAGCCAATTTGAACAACTTAATCTTTCTTCTTACTTGATAATAAAATAGCAAGAACAGCATAGTCATGGTAGGGAGAAAATCAACTTCTCCACAAACAAAGAAATCGGCTATACCAGACTACTTGAGCTGAGAATAATTCTGTCAGGATTTGCAAAATGGATACGTCTGGAACAAAAGGGCAAAATCTGATGAGCAACATAAAAAATGAGAATAAAGGTAGGGGCTTACAAGTGAATAAGAGCTGCCAAGATCACGTGCAGTATTAATATATAAATGTCTCCCCAATATGTTGACTTGAACTCTAATGTACAAGCTCAGCATTGTCATTGCCCAAAGGGACAAAACCATTCTTGTGAAACCTAAGAAAACATAAGTCCAGTACAAAGGTTAAGTATAATATCTTTGATCCATTGAGTGTACAGAAAACACAAGTGTTATAATATTCTCAAGTAGATGTTTAGAGCATACCATCCACATAACTTAAATGGTAAGATTTGATTTGTAACATTCAAATTTTAAAACTTTTCTTCCAAATCGAATTATGCCACGTAAGCAATTAACTAGGTGTGCTATCCACACCAGCTTATAAATACAATTTTTTAAAACATAATGTGAGATAGTATATTACTTATTTGATAAGTAATTGATGAATGTAAATAAAATGCAATGCACATGAGCTAGTACATTACAAGCACAACAAATGTATGAACACAAAATTATTTTTTTTGATTGGTAATGAACACAAAATTATAATAGATTCATACTTAGAATTTTGATTCTATCCCATAACTCAAGCTTCTCTGAATGTGTCAAACTGTTCGGTTGACCCTTTGCTTTCTGGAGCTTCTCAGTAAGCTGAGAGTGGTCCAGTTCTTCTGCAATACGACGACTTAAATTATCCATCGCATGGGGCAATGTTGTCGTATCAGCTATTCTTTGAATCTTGTCAAAATGGGCTTGCATTCTATTATATTGGTAAAGGACAAAGCAATGTTAGATATTAGAACCCAAAAAATACATACTTCTGAAAACAACATTCATGATCCCCAAGGAGAAAAAAGAAAACATGAGATCGTCATTTCTCTTAACTGGGCCTTAATAAATTTCTCCCGCTCAGCGAGTTCTCTCTCCAGAACAGCGACCCTATGCCGCTTGGCATTGTATAGCTTATACAGAAAATACCCACTTCCTAAAACTCCAACAGTAACAAAAACCGTCCTCCTGTACCTCCTCCAGAAATTCCTATATCCACGAACACATACCAAGATCAGTGACAAGAAATTGGAGCTCATTAACAGTTATTTCCAACACAACCCAATCATAACACAGGTATGTTCAATTAACCCAAAGAGAAGAAAGCCATCTAAGCATAAGACCACTCATTTCTTAGAAAACCCATATATAAAACAACAAACGCAAAGAATGAAGAAGCAACTGATTGAACAAAAAGAAAGTAAATTATTCCAAATTCAACCATAAAAATGGCTGAACAGAATCAACATGGAAAGACAAATACAGAAACCAGAAGAAGAAAATAGATAATTAGAACAATAATAGCATAATTTAAATGATACCCAGAATTAAAAAGAAAAACAAAATGCAACATATGAGTGAAAACTGACCTTAAAGAAAGCATCTTGCTGCTATAAAACCCCCCAAATCTCCATTATTATGCCTTGGATATTGAGGAACCCATTTGGATTTGTACAACAGCAGGAATGTTATCAGAGAAAAAAAAAAACGCAAATTTTTGGCTCAAAGGAAAAGAAAAATATATTGAAGAGGGACCGGTTCCTGTTTTGGAGTTACAAGCACTCTTTGTAGGAACCCCCGACAAATACGATTAAAGGAATTAAATACAGCGGAGAGCAAGAGAACGAGGGAGTACGAGCCTACAGGTGAGATTCGTATCTCGAGGGTTTTAGATTCTAGAGAAGGGGGGGAGACGGTGGTTGCACTTGCTCAAGAGCTTTTCGAGCCCAATCTAACCTTTCTTTTTTATTTTGAGGAAGATATAAAAGTAGAAAATGAGCTGAATAAAGGTTGTTTTCAGCCTCCTAGTTCTAGTCACCGGAAGTCACTTGCACAGTTCCCAACCAATGTTAATAGAAAAAGAGTTTTGAGACGTAAAAGTAAAGTTAGGTATTAATTTATATAATAAAATTTTATATATTATATTATTATTTTATTTATATTTTATTAAGTAAGATAGGATATATTTATTATTATTAAATTATCATTTATTGCATATTTATTTATTATCAAACGGTAAATAATACTTCACATCATATATAAGAGGATGTAAATAAGATGGTAATGTAATGTATAGCATTACTCAATCTGTATATTAATACTAATTATTTTATATTTAAAATTTAAATTAGTAATATTTTTAATAAAACTTAATTTTTAACCAATCATATTAGATTGATGTATATATTAATACACAATTGTGCTTGTAATTAGATTTTTTTCATAGAAAAATACTATTCTAGTTGGCTTCGGGATTTTTTTTTCACTTAATAATTAAATAAATTTTTTTAATTAATATTATAAATCTTTTAAAAAAATAATTTAAAATATACAAATTAAATAAAAAAAATAAAAATAAAAATTCTTTTTACACTTATGGGGACTAGTCTTGTGCTAGCACTGCTAATGTTAATATCTTTGGATTTAGGTTGGATATTAAATTGAGTTGAGTTGAATTTTGTGAGTTCTATTAAGATGAGTCTAATTTTTTTATTTTGAAATAAATTTAATTTTTTAGATTGAAATGTATGGAATAAATTAAAATAATTTTTTAACTTTTTTATGAAAAGTAAAAAATGAAGTATGTCTTATCAATGATTAGTTTAATATGAATTAAGTTTGGTTCAATAACTAAATATTGCCTTGGACTGAGAATTTTCTTTTTGGTCCAATTTTAAAGTTTCAAGTGACTGAAAATATCTATTTAACAAAAACATTTTATAAAAATCAATTTATAAATTAATATTATATATTAAATATATTTTATAATAAAAATAATTTTTATTAAATTATGTTAATTTATAAATTTATTTTTATAAAAAAATTTATAGCCCAAATATTTCCCTTTATGTAGCTCAATTGAATAGGATCTATGTGTGGAGCTTCGCACCACGCCGGCCAATTTTGCTCATTTACCATTATATTCATTCGTTCATTCATTTTTATGGAAGTTAGGAGATAGATTTCCGTCTAGTAATATTTATTTATCAGTTGTAAAGGCTAATAATAAATAGGATCTATGTAAATATCTAAAAATATTGTAAAATATAGTAATGTTAAATATATTTTTAGAGTCTATAAATATTTTTTTAAGAAAAATGAAATCTATAATTAAAAATAAAAGTTTTATGTGGATCTCAAATTTCACCTCTTTTTTTCAAAAAAATAAAATACAAAATTGCAAATATCAATTTTATGTAAAATGATACTTATCCAATTTCCGTTATTGGGGAAGAAAACTTTTTTTAAAATGTACGTTGTAGTTGTTGCATTTTTACATACTTATCAAAATAATAATTGTTTTATGCTTATGCCACATTCTTTATAGCTGTAAGTTTCTAAGAAGATGAATCTATTTAATGAATCTATTTAAAGAAAAAAAATCTTTTAAAAGATTCTTTTTTTTTTAACCTTTTGCAATAATATTATACAGTCAATCTGGATAATGCACCTCCCCAATCAACCGTGTTGCTAGGAGGCCGTAAACCTCTTATGGGATGGCGGTGGATTTTCCCTTGTTGAAGCCTTATGTCTTCTATTTGACTCTTTGGGCTGTCGGATCTACGCAGAGGTGGTGTTGGATGACATTTGAGTCAATTCTCAGCATGTCCTGGTGGCTCTAAGCAAACACGTCCTGGTGCTCTATTAATAAGTGTATCATAGCTTGCTACATGTTGGGTGCAGTTGGACCATGGATCTGGGGCAATTAGGATCGAAAGGGACAAACTCTAATGGCTCATTCGGTTCTACTTGTCGGAGAGTCTGTTCCCGAAATTCTTTTTCTCCTAGGACATTGCCGGGAGGTGGCGGGATGCAACTGTCACCTTGTAGCTTTATCACGTTAATTCCACTTCTTGTGGGCCTAAGCTCTTGTACATAACATTCTTAGGCTAGGACTTGCTTGTTGCAGACTTCTCCAATTCCCTTCGAGGTTTGAGAACTTCAAATGGTAGGTGAAGGTCATAGCCTTCATGTCGTTGAGTGTAGGTTGCCCTATTATGGCATTGTATAATGAAGGGGATTTTACCACTATGAAATCAATCATCATGGAAGCAATATGGAAGGCTATCCCAGTTAAGACGGAGAGGGCAATGGTTCCCATTGGCTAGATCATATCCCCGATGAATCCTTTTAGTGGCATGGGCGCTTATGGCATGCTGTCAGGATTGATTCTCATCCGAGAGAATGCATTTTAGAAGATGATATTGGCTGAGCTATTGTTATCGATCAGGATTCTTTTGGTGGTAAAGTTAGCCACCTACGTCGTTACTACTAGTGCTTTGTCATGGGGGTACAAGGTCCCTTCTTCGTCATCCTTCCCAAAGATGACTATGGGCGCGAGCTCGCCCTTCCTTTACTTCATCGGATGGCATTCTGCAGTGTAAACCTCTTCAAAATGCGCTTTCCTAGCATGAGCCTTTTTGCTAGAGGAAGTGGTGCTGCCCCCAACGAACCTCCTAGCTATAGTTTGGATTTCTCCTAAAAGGTCATTGTCATGACGAGGAGTCCGTGAATGATCCCACGAGGGTTTGTGCCTCTCTCACCTCCTTGGGCTTTCACTTCTTCTTAGTCTATCAAACCTTTCTAGACTTCGTTCCCTTTCCTCTCAACAGTTGAGGCATTGCCGGGGAGGTACGTACCTTCTTACCCTTCTTTTTTTCCTCCATTTGCCTGCAATATGCCGTGTTATGGGGGATGGAACGGTGAATCATGTAGTAATGGGATCGAGAGACCAATTTGTTTTCCTCTTTTATCGTTAGTGTTGCTCAGTTCTGTTGGGGGCCTGCTCTTCTTGAGGGGCGAGACTCATCCCGTCCTTTGCTGTGTTGCCTTCCTTTTGCTTTGTTTATGGCTTTCGAATGTGCCGACGCTTTGGCTTTCTTGTCAGCCTACTCTAGCTCTATCTTTCTTGGCACTGTCAATGCTCACAATGTATCCTCTGCATTAATGAACCCGTCCACTTGGACAATGAACTCTCGTAAAGTGGTGGGGGTCTTTTTGGCTAATTCGGCCATGAAACACATTCATGGCCGCACATCGCCTAAGAGAGCAGCATGGGTGATCTTCTCATCTTGATCATCAGTGGTCATGTGTTTTTTGTTAAACCTGAATAGTTATGCTTTTAACCTTTCGTCCTCTCGTTGCTTTATGGTCAGGAGGTAAGCAACAATGTGTCTTCTCTTCCTGCTGGCCATAAACTGTGTGATGAAAAGATGGACTAGGTCTTCGAAGCTGTAGATTGAGTTTCGCGCCAGTGAGGCAAACCAAGCTCGTGTTGCTCCTTTTAGGGTCAAGGGGAAAGCCCTACATGCGATCTCCCTTGGGAATCTGTACAACGTCATGTGGGCTTTGAAGGTGTCTAAATGCTCGAAGGGGTCCTTGGACCCATTGTATAGTTCTATCTGAGGTACTTTGAACTTTCGTGGCAGTGGCATCGCCATTACTTGCACAGCTGCTCCATCTCTACTAAGCATGCCTCCATATCTTTCGATGAGGTTTCTGGTCCTCAAGTCGTCTGAGAGTGGGTCATCACCGGCATACAAAGTGTGACGCCCCCAAATTCCGCTTGGGATTGAACGGACATTTGAAACGTCGAGACATGCAACACAAGGTTACCTGCCCCCGTTCATGACATATAAGATGCAATGTTCCTAACATGCATCTAGCATTATGCAATATTCGCAACGGATAATTTTTTTCTTTAGCAATACTATGCACCAAACTAAAATATCCCAAATACTTGAAACATATTTCATACATAAATGCATACTAAAAAGCCGTGATCACCACACTAGTCCAAAATGGTTGTGATCAAAAGAATACTTGAGATACAACGCCAAAAGTACAAGTATTAACCTAAGTTAAATACTATACCATCATCAACATCGCACCGTGGCCTAGTCGACTGTATTCAGTTGGTCAGATTCCAATTCTCCTTTGGGTCCTGTAACAAGATCTACCATTCGGGGGGAATGGTAGTTGAGACTACCACAGTGAGATTTGATTACAAATCTCAGTAAGTTAACATAAAACTCACACACAGGTTAAAAATGCATGCATGGCAGTAAAAGCATAAATGCATAATTATAGTCATACATAAACATAGTATAACTTGACATATAGCATGACTTAACCAGAACTTAAGCGTGAACTGAACTTGACTTAACATGGCATGAACTTAAGCTTAAAACATAACATGAACAAACAACATAACATGAACGTGAAACATAACATGGACTTGAAATATAGCATGAACGTAAACCTGCATAACATAAATAAGAACTTGAAAATAACATAAACTTGAACATAACATGTACGTGAGTATAACATAACATGGACTTGATCTAAAACTTGACTTATCATGTATTTGATCTGAAACTGGACTTAACATAAACTTGGAATCTTATTCAATTGTCTTGATTAATAACGTGCGTTAATACGTACTCCACAGTTGTTGTGGCCCCACGTATTCAAGTAACATAAAACATAATACGTACTCCACAGTTGTTGTGGCCCCACGTATTCTACATGTCACAATTGCTGTGTCTCATGTAGTGTATGCTCCACAGTTGTTGTGGCCCCATACTTCATGCTCCACAGTTGTTGTGGCCCCATGAATACACATAACATAAAATATAATACGTACTCCACAGTTGTTGTGGCCCCACGTATTCTACATGTCACAATTGCTGTGTCTCATGTAGTGTATGCTCCACAGTTGTTGTGGCCCCATACTTCATGTAACATAAAATATAATACGTACTCCACAGTTGTTGTGGCCCCACGCATTATAAGTAACATAAATATAATACGTACTCCACAGTTGTTGTGGCCCCACGCATTATAAATAACATAAATATAATACGTACTCCACAGTTGTTGTGGCCCCACGCATTATAAGTAACATAAGAATATAATACGTACTCCACAGTTGTTGTGGCCCCACGTATTATACGTAACATAAATATAATACGTACTCCACAGTTGTTGTGGCCCCACGTATTATAAATAACATAAATATAATACGTACTCCACAGTTGTTGTGGCCCCACGTATTATACGTAACATAACATAACATATCTTATCTTTCTTAATGCATGAGATGTTAATTAATATCATATATTTTTTTTAACATGGCGTATACTTGTAAATGGCACCATATGATTAAATCATAACTTTTCATGGCAATTTAACATGGCATACTTATAACATACATCATTATATGACAGAAAAGATTATGTAACAGATAATTATTCATGAGAGATTAAATCATACGTAGCAGATAAACATGTAATAACATAGCATATACGATAACATACATACATAAATTGTAGTTCCCTTACCCATCACACATACACAATAAACTGATAGTAAGTTAGAGGCTAACTTACTTCGATCGTCGCGTTCTATGAGAAAAGAGTGCAAAACACGAGAAACTGCACAACAGCTGGAAGAGGAACACTCAAGTCCTTAAGATTTTCACTTCTGAACTCAATTTTCATATTATGAGCACTTGCAACACCACGGAAACTTGAGGTTTCATTGATGTAGAAAGTCACCAGCTTCCCAATCAACAAAATCTTGTACTTTGTTTGCATTGTCTTTCACCGTTCCTTTCTCCTGCTATATATATATATATATATATATTTATTTATTTTTAATCGTAAACCTGCTAACGCTTGACCGTGGGAGTCCCAGCAGCCATGCTTGAACGTCCACGTGTTGGATAATATTGAATTAGAAGACCATTAGCTTAGCATCAACAGAATCTCGTGCATTCCACCTTTACATCATTGAGATTAAACTCCACCATAAAGTTATAATACAATTGTCGATACCGAAATTCTTGATGACAGCTTGCACTCTTACTATCACTGCGTATGTGCAGAGCTATCAGCAGCCCTGCCACCATTGGCTTTCGGAGGTTCACTTATGCGGAGAGGTAATACATTATCTCCTAAAATTTCTCTCACGGGCCGCACAATAGGGGGACTGGACGAATTTAGATCTTTAGGTTGATCAGGTGATCTGCCTTCCCGCTTAGAATCTCCATCAGATTCCCTACGTTCTTCGAGTCTCCTCCCATTTCCAAATCTATCCTCTCGACGCCAATCACTGACGACCTCAGGGCGAATGGGACTTCTCCTATAATCACCGTATTGCCTACTTTCTTGATCATATCCAGGACTTCTTCTCTCATCATAATTTCTTCCACCAGGACTAGACCTATCACTGTAACGGCGTTCAAATGTATCCTCATATGGTGGGCTTCGAGAGCCTCCTTGATATGCATCTGTTCTCCTGTTTTCATAGACATCTTCCTTCTCACCCATCTTTGTCCTTGGAGACTTGTCATGGCTCCTCTCACCTGTAAATCTTCTATCCACGTACACATGCTTAATAAAGTCGCGAAGTCTCTCAACGTTACTGCTATCAGGTACAGAATGACGTTGTGGATCCCATTCTTTAAAATAGATCTCCTTTGCACGCTTATTTCCCCCTTCTTGAAGGGCAGTAACTTCTTACGAAGTAAAATTGGCCATTGATACTGATTTTACTCGATGCGTGAACTCCTGATGTATTCCACTGCAGTTTGTGCAAACAAATGTCCAGAAATTTGTGCAAACATACTGAGGCCCCAGACTGTTACAGTTGATACATCTCCGATTCTCAGCATGTTTGAGCAGACCTCGTATGATTCGTTCATTTCGTTCCTCCTCCTTCAGTCGGTTAGCCATCACAATTCCTGAATTTTGCGACAGATGGATAAGCCTCTCTAGTTCCGCAGCCTTTGCAGGTGACGATGATGCCCCCGGAGAGCTCCGCCACGCGCTTTGACACAACTCGCTCAGAAAGAGAGAGAGAGAGAGAGAGAGGAACTCTTAAAAGGCAAAGCCGAGGAGGAGCTCGGGCATGTAGTAACGGCAACTGGAAGATACGTGTCCTTCCTCGAACTTCAGACAGCCGGCAAAATAAAGGGACGTTGACTTGTAACAGTTAAAGAACTGTATTTTCAATTCCACGTGCAAACTGCAAACTCATCTCCATTATGCTTGAGCTTTTCTAGGTTCCCGTAGATCTTGCGCAGCACCTTATCAGGAGCCTCATCTCCTGATTTTCATTGAGAAGACTACGGAAGGTAACAAGAAGATTCCCACCCAGCTGTCCGCCACTCTTGGAATTGATGAACACTATCACTGGACACGTGGGCACATTGGAGGCAGTCACAACCTCTGATTCAGGTTTTAGTATGTAAGTAGGAATTTGGAAATCCTCGGCCAAGAACGCAGTCTCCGAATTAGAATCCACCATTACTGCCTGGTAAAAGGAATTACCGATCGGAATCGTATGGAGATCGTTTCGGGATTATTGAGCGGAAGACTACCTGATGTGGACATTTCACCAATTCCTTTCTTTCCTTTATTTTTATTCTTATTTTTTTAATTTCAAAGTACTTTACAACTCAGTAGTAATGATGGAGTTTAGCAAAGGGGCCTACTAATTTTGTTTTATTATTAACTTGGGTCGATGTACATGGTTAGACGTTGTTATTGGTGTGATTGATAGCACCTTTGTCTTGTTGTCAAAGAACAGCCGTACCTTTGTTAAACACCTTGCTTCCCCAAAGGTCAAGTACTCTGAGATCCAAAAACATGAAGGGAGGACGCGGTCTCAGCAGCAGCAACAGTAGAAAAAAAAACTCAGAGAAAAAGAAAAAGTAGAGTTGAAGAAGATGAAGCGGCTCTTGAGGTTGGGAGTTTCATAATGGCGAGAGAGCAATTCGTGCTGATAACGTTATGAAACTTATTTTAAATAAAACACTTTAAGTAAAACACTATGATGAATTAAGGTAAAAATATTATTTTATAAACTAAAATTTATAAAATAATATTTCCTCATCATAATATAAAATGATAAAATACCGATAATTAATCGAAGATGATAAAACCAATTAATTTAAATAAGAGTTTTCAATGTAAAATTAAACATCTTAATATCTTAAAACAACTAAAATATGAAAATCTAAGTAATTATCCACAATTATAATATTTTCAGAGCTCATTAAAATATTATAATTGTGCTACTTTAAAAACAAGCTTATCTAATACTTTGAAATTCGAGGGATAAGATCCGGGAAAACGCCATCGAGGTACAACGATTAGGATAAAACTGTTCATGATTTTACAGCTGTCGGTGAAGAACAAAATTACGTGATTTACGGAAAAGATAATCTATACGCGTGATTCCAGATGAGGGTAAAGACGAGAGAGATGTGATTGCTGTCGGGAAATAATCCAAAACTGATAATTTTAGCGGGCTGTTACACAAAGGACATGTTATGCTAGTAGAAATGGTTTCATAGACGATGCCACCGTTAACATTGTGTTTTGTACACTAGGATAAGGTCCTCAACAGCTCAAGCCAAAGGCCTTCACCTACAAATACAATAGAGGAAGTGGGCTCAGTAAGGTTTGGGAAACGTTCGATGCCTAAGTTAGTTTCTTCCTTAGTATTTCCAAGCTTTTTAAGTCTACAGTCTAAGAGATTTCCCATACCTAAAGTGGGGCTTTTATATTGAGTCCCAGGGGGGACAAACTATCTACCCTGTCAGGGCTAAGTCGCCCACACTTGCAAGGGTATTGACATTTAATGCGTTGTGACCCTTTAGGACTGGTTCATAAATGTTGTGTGGCTCATGGATTTACGTCATTAATGAGGCGTAGATCTTGAGTTTGTACCATTAATACTGCATGGTTCCTTGGATGTCTTGGCAGTGGGAGGGTGGTGCGGTCACTTCCGGTCTCTTTCGTCAGAGAATATAGAGTAGTCTCCTTCCGGTCTCCTTTGAGAAGAAAATGAGATAAAATAAGATGAGATAAAATGAGATAAAAATGTTTTCTAAACATTCCTTAATGTGTTTGGCACGCAACTCCTCTATGAGTTGGAGATGAATTGGTCCCTCAAAGTTGGCATGGATCCTCAATTCACTCCCACTCTCCACTATAGTCTTCTCTCACTTGTTGTCCCCTACTAAGAGGGATACTTTTACCCTATCTCTCTTCTTTTTAAGCTATAGTCATAAAGATATTTTATAAAAAATAAATTTATAAATTGATATCACTTGATGTAGTATGTTAGATCGTAAAATTATTTTTATTATAAAGCATATCTAATATACCACACCAACCTACGTCATTTTGTAAGTTTGTTTGTAAAATCTCTTTATTGTTGTAGCTTAATACCTCACCTAACAATTAACATATGTTAGAAAGTTACTAATACTAATACGTAAATGATAATTAGCAAATCGATGGTGTTGTTAATGACACTAGGGCATGTTTGAATGTTTAAAGTATTTCAAAATTTTCTAAATAGTAATAAAATAGTTTGAATGCATATATTTTATTGAGTTTTAAAAAAGTAGATAGAAAAAGTTGAATAAAAATATATATTAAAACAAATATTGTATTGGAGTTTGTGAAAGCGAATATATAAATTTAGAAAATTATTTGAATCTAATTCTTTAATATTATTTTTGTTTTTAAGTTTGTAAAAGTTGTATTGATTTTATGTTTTGTTTTGTATTGGTTTTTATGTTTAAGTAATAATTGGATGAAAAAATATAAAATTAAAAATTAAAAATTATTTTTTGTTTAAATGATGTTTGAGAATAGAATTATGAAATTTTTTGTAAATGATCCTGTTTGCCACTTACTCCCTAAAAGGAGACTATTTAAGAGTAATTTGATCACTTTTAAAACTCTAGACATTAAGTTGTCTGTAAGCCAAAGTGCCAAACCATACAAATTGATTTAGCAATTAACTCAATTACTACACAAGGAATGGAATTGATTCTTTTTTTTTTGGTCAAAAAATAGAAAAAAAGGAACCAAGGGCAGGTGAATCCGGAGTAGGAATAAGCCTGTACATGTTTACAAACAATCCTTAGGATAGGGTTTAGAAAACCCTAGGGCAAATATCTTTGCATACTCTTCTATCTCTCTCTCTCTCTGATATAAATACACTTCGTTCACTCATTTTCCTCCCAAAAGCCATAGGAGGAGCAGGAGCGAAGCGGACGAAACAGAGAACTTCAAGTGGCAACGATGTCGGAAGGACTTGTACTCCGAGGTACCATGAGGGCCCACACCGACGTGGTGACGGCCATCGCCACCCCTATCGACAATTCCGACATGATTGTCACTTCCTCCCGTGACAAGTCGATCATCGTCTGGCACCTCACCAAGGAGGAGAAGACCTACGGCGTGCCCCGCCGCAGGCTAACAGGTCACTCCCACTTCGTCGAGGATGTGGTGCTCTCCTCCGACGGCCAATTCGCTCTATCGGGTTCCTGGGACGGCGAGCTCCGACTCTGGGACCTTCAGGCGGGCGTCTCTGCTCGCCGCTTTGTGGGCCACACCAAGGATGTTCTCTCCGTTGCCTTTTCGATTGACAACCGTCAGATCGTCTCCGCTTCCCGCGACCGCACGATTAAGCTATGGAACACACTTGGTGAGTGCAAGTACACCATCCAGGATCAGGACGCCCACACCGATTGGGTCTCTTGCGTCCGGTTCAGCCCCAACACTCTTCAGCCCACCATCGTCTCGGCCTCGTGGGATCGTACCGTGAAAGTCTGGAACTTGACCAACTGCAAGCTCAGGAACACGCTGGCGGGTCACGGTGGGTACGTCAACACAGTGGCTGTGTCGCCCGACGGTTCCTTGTGTGCGAGCGGAGGCAAGGACGGGGTGATCCTGCTCTGGGACTTGGCCGAAGGGAAGAGGCTCTACTCGCTTGACGCTGGCGCGATCATTCACGCGTTGTGCTTCAGCCCCAATAGGTACTGGCTGTGTGCGGCGACCGAGCAAAGCATTAAGATCTGGGACTTGGAGAGCAAGAGCATCGTGGAGGATCTCAAAGTGGACCTCAAAACTGAGGCTGAGAAGGCGGATGACAACACTTCTAATAGCAATAAGAAGAAGGTATATTTCCTTTCCGGAAAAAGTTGGGTTTATTTGGCTTATTCGGTTTTGTTTATTTTGTTAATTTATTGGGTTTCGTTTATTTTGTTAATTTATTGGGTTTCGTTTATTTGTTGGAATTGGTTGCTAAATGGGCGTGCTATGATGATTTGGTGTGTAATGCTTGGTATGTATACCTTTTATTGATAGGTATGTTTTGCTCACTGCATATTGGCGATTGTTTAAATTGTCAAATTGTTTTTTTAAATATAAACGGAAAATAATTTATAAAGTTTTAGAATGCTCACCCCTCTCTCACTCCTTTGAAAAAAGTAGGAGAAATTTGGGACCCACGCTAAAAATCCAACTTTTTCATGGTTTTCACTTTCTTAGGGAGTGTTTGCACATTCAAGGATTGAATCTAGCATTAATCAAAATAACTATATTTGCTACGAACTGAGATTGGGCTGGCTGTTTATATACTATATATACAAATGTACTTGGTAGTTTTCAACCATGAAGGCTTGTTCTGGTTATTATAATGCAACTTTGTATTGCTCACAACTTAAATTTCTTTCCAGTGGGATTCTATGTTTGATTTTTTTTTTTAGCCATTTGCATGGCATAGCAGATTAGTTTATCATGTTAATATTAACTGGGATGGATGTCATGTTCCTCGTAATGTAATGTGGTTATTGTTGGTTTAACTTAGTTATCATCAAATGTAGTTTAATATGATCTGTTGAACTTGTATAACTATCTCCTCTTCCCTGTCTAGATACTCTCAAGATGACTGTATTGACTTTTTGTTTGCAATTTGTTTATTGGTATTTTCCCTCTTGGACTATTAACCCTTGCAGACATCATTGATTTTGCCCCTTTCTAATATGATGTAACCACCGTGGAGCGAGTGCAATCATCAAAATCTTGTTTTCCATTATTTGTAGGGTATTGTGAGAATGATTAATTTAATATGTGATAAGGATTTTCTTTCTTGTAATATGTGAACTTTGGCTTGGTTTCTTGATGTTATCTGTCTTTTAGCTGCATTTTACTCTTTTATTTGCAAAAAATTTACATGTGGGTTTTGAGATGATGCTAATTTGTTTCCTTGGTTTTTCTGTTGATACTTATGTTTTGAACTGCCTTTTTCTATTCAAACTTTTGTTAAACCCATTGGTTTAGTATTTTGTTCACTTTACGAATTGTTGTAATCCTCAGCAATAGAATCCTCTATCACTTGTTAAAAAAATGAATTGTTGTATGAGCTTAAAAGTGATTTTGAAAGAGTTATGCTATAGTACACACTCATCATACTCTTATTCCACAGTGATGTGGCACTATCAATCAACTCTTGGATCAACTCTTGTTTATTCAATGGTTGATGGGTTGTGCCATGTCAGCATTTCTCATTTTAAAAAGGTTTCATGGCCCTTCCATGGTCTGTTGAGTGTTTTAGATGGTGTTGTAATTGCCAGTGCTTCCTTAGGTGCACCAAGTATAGTTCAATCTTTGTGTTATCAATGTTGTATTATTGTGTATAGATTTTGGAATGATATCCTCAAAATGATGTAGTCTCTCATTTATCTGATCTTTTTTGAGGATAAAGTAGTGTGTATTGTTCCTTGAAGTAAGGTTCTGTTATTGAATGGATTGATTTTCTAGAGGTTAACCTTATCTTATATTGAATGACAAACCATTACAAAGATAAGTTTTTCATTCTTAAATTTCACTCAAAGTTAGGGTGTCCATCCTGTCAGGTGATTGACTAATAATACATTGAGAGTTTGTGTTGCTTGAGGATGGTTTAGATACTCTCACGCAAAGGATGAAATTTCTGTTTATCAAATTGGTTTTTATAATTGGTGTGTTAATGCTCTTATATTTTTTTCAAATGGCATTTGTTCTTATTTTTTGCTATTAAATTATAGGTTATCTACTGCACAAGCTTGAGCTGGAGTGTTGATGGTAGTACACTGTTCAGTGGATATACCGATGGTGTTATCAGAGTTTGGGGTATCGGTCGTTACTAGTAAAACTTGAGTAGTATGGTATGCAATTTCTGTTTTGAGGACAACCCACTTACTCTTTTAATCTTAGTAGTTCTCAAAGTTTTAGGGTTTTGTTGGCTACGCTAAAACTTCTACTTATTATGGCTTTGAGGCCAATAATGTTTTGATATTGGTTTTTACATTAGATATTATATTAGTTTTCCCAATATTGGATAAGAAGTTTTTGTGCTTTCATACCTTTGTTTGATAGCAGATATATATGAACTCTTTTGTTTGTGGTGATATTAGCTCCTTGTAGATTATTTCTATTATCTTTCCTAACAGCAGATATATGGACTCCTTGATCCAACAAAGTTGCAAGTTATTATAGGAATGTTATTCACTATCATTCCACTTTTATCCCACTATGTAAGATGTGACACATTTATCACTAATAGTGATAAAGGAGTCACATTTTACGTATTGGAAAGAAAATGAGATGTTAGTATTGTGTATAGAATCTTCCTTATAGGAATACTACAAGAAGTTTACAGTCTATCCATTTTAGCCTTCAGACTTGGATACACATAATGGAGATGAATCATCACATATAAATGTGGGCAAGTTCTATTCATTTTTTATTTTCAAAACCTTTTTATAAGTCCAGACTCGGGTTTTGAGGAGGCTCTGTGAAATAAAAAGATGCTCAATCTTTGAACCATTTGGGTTCCAAAATCACCTGGACGTGAACAAGATGGCAGCACCCAGGCCAAGAACAGGCTTAATTGTTGATTTTGCTGCTTTGTTTTCGGTTTTTGGCTAAAAACGGTGCAATCTAGTTTCAGATCCCTAGGTACTAGCTCTTTGAAGTGGCACGGTGCAATCTTAGAAGCCAGCCGATTTTTCCCTGAAATTAACAAGGACCCGAGATTCCTATTTCTGGGATAATGCACACCCAGATCCGTGTCTTTTGTTTTCCTCAATTCGTGCTGCTAACTATTGACTTACTTCAAAGGAATTTTTGACTGGATCTAACCTTCTCAATTTGACGACATAGATGACTTGCATGCATCTAATTGATGGCTCTCGGTGAGACCGGAAGGCAGCAACCCCGCATTGTCACCCCAAGGAACCTGACTGACAAATCTTCAGAACCTGTAATTTCTTAATAAGCTTTTACAAACAAGTTGTCATTGTCGGTAGTTTTCTACCCCGAGGATATAGGCTAGAGGCATCAACCTGCTTTAATGAATTTCCAATCCCATGTATCTGAATGAAATGACGAACAAGTTCCTCGAGTCAAAATGAGATAGACGAAGATCAAACTTACGTAGAGAATATACAATGGATATCAAATCCTGCTACAATCAAGCAAAGTAGGTATCAAATAAAATCCATCAGGTTAAGATGATACTGCCTGCATTCCTATGCAAACTAGAAAACACATGAATTCATTTTCCTTTTTAAGAATTTGAACATCATCTAATGCTTACAGCTCACTTCTGCGGAGCATATTCTAAATAGAGAAATAATTTGTACAACTTTTAAATAGATAGGTTTTATGCAAGCCCTCGTAAAAAAGTATAAAAGAAAACTATTCTATATTAGTGGGATCTATATTTTATAAAAGACTTGTTTGGAGCTTGTACCTAGTATTACTCTTCTGGATATGATCCAACTTGCCAACACTATATTTTAACTTAACCAATTAGGATAATTAATAATCTAAGTCAATATCAAAGTTTGAACTTTATATCTAAAATCAAGGCTCAATTGGACCTACAATTTGTATTCTTGTTTCAAGTTTGTGTCGCATCAAATCTCATTCGTGCCATGTATTAGCCAACCATAATCCGACTAATTTAATTAAGGACATTAAATCCCTTAACCCTAACCCAATAATTTATGAGTTGGGTTCATGTTGAATTTGCAGATTTTGACAAAAGATTATTAACTTTGAATGTTGTGTTGGGATCGAGTCATATTAGATCGAGCTCGAATTGTTTGAGTTACCATGAGTCAAATCTATCATCCTAAGTATTAGTATTGGTTTATTCATCTTTATCTTCATCTTTAAATTTAAATAATATGTCTTTAAATTCATCTATATTGGCTTATACATCTCTAAATTTTTGCATAGTTATGAATAATGCTTCTTCAAGTTTCACTTCTCAAATTTATGCATCTCTAAACTGGAAGAAGCATTATACACTCCCCAAACATTATTTTTAATTTTTTTTCTCTCTCTATCTAAATGGCTCTCTCTTGTATTTGTCCCAACGGAACTCTCTAGAAAGTTTTCTCTCATTGCTCTCTTCGACACCAACATTTTAGAAACACTATTTCAATCTTGTCTCTCTGCTCTACTGCACCATTAACCAAAGTTTGGCTCAATTGCACCATCCACAAGTTTAGTTGGCGGTTCCACTATTTCAATCTTGTCTCTTTGCTCTACTGCACCATTAACCAAAGTTTGGCTCAACTGCACCATCCACAAGTTTAGTTAGCGGTTCCTTCATCAACGACGGCCTCTTCTCTTACCCAGTATTCCATTTCGTGCGGCTGTTTGAAAATTCTAGAACAGGTGATTTCGTACAAGCCACTTGTTTTGATTTTACAAATTTTTTTGTGTGATTTCTCCTTGGTAGTGGAATTTGACTTGAATTTATTGAACTATCCAGATTAACAATAGACCATCCAGATGCATAAAATAGATCATCCAGATTTATAGGGAAAAAAATTTATAAAATAATTAATATTTTATTATTATTTGATTCAAAAATGCATAATCTAATATGAGAGTTTTTCTTCTTATATAAAATCACATATTTAAAGATGCATAAACCACTACCATTAATGCTCGACGCAAAGTTAACGGTTTCATTCTTAAAACCTCCTCATTAAAAGAAACTGAAAATGTGCAAGCAGTTCAATATCTCAGCCAAAACTCTCAAAAGCAATTACTCATTGCTAGCTTTTTAGTTAAAATGATAGCCGGTAAGCCGTCATTCAATTAACACCCAACGAAGGGACGAAGTTAAGAGTACGCAAGAGGGACCTCAGGCCCTCAACCAAGCCCGTGAGAAAAAAGAAACATAAAAAGATCGAAATCAGACGAGATGACATGTACTTCAAAATTTCTTATAATTTTTTTTTAAATATTACTTAAATATAAAATATTTTTTTAATTTCAAATCTTCAACTTTTTATCTAATCATTACAATTTTTCTAAACTTCTAAATAAAATATAAAAAAATAATAAAATTTTCAAATTTCAAAACAAAAATATTAAAAAATTATATCCAAACAATTTTGTAATTTTATAATATTTTTATTCAACTTTTTTTTTTTTAAATTTCATTTATCAATATTTAATAAAATATCTTAAGTCAAACTACATTACTAATATTTACAAACCATTTTATTACTATTCATAAAATTCTTATTTTTTCTCAGTATCCAAACATACTATAGCAAACCAAATCAAATAAGTCATTTTTCTTTTACATGCACGTAAAAGCTTCAAACCAGGCCCTACATGCGTGAACATGCAAGAGTTATCGATCCAGGTGAAAAGCCACCTCTACTGGCAGTGAAAAAAGCTCAAAGCTCGAAGGCAACTCCCTAGCTAGATCAAGTTATGATCCTAATATTGTAAAAATGGTTGTATGTTTATTATTATTTTTTTTATAAAATTATTGGCCAACTCATGTAATTGACTTTTTACGTAAGAGTTATAAAGGGGCTTGAGATGATCTCTAGCTAGCTAGCTTCGTCTGTGCCCTGTTCTTCAGGCTGAAAGCAGTGGGAGTCGGGACCAAGCCAACCACCTAAACATTCATTCATTTGGTTGGCACCGATTGAAACCTAGAAGTTTCCATCCAACACACTTTTCCCAAGTTTTTAAGGAATCAATCTTATCTTTCTTTTCTTTTTTCGTTATTTTCTTTTCTTACCATTAATCATCCACACAAACTGTATCACATAGCTATCATGAATAATAATGTACCAAACTTTTCACATATTTTGCTATATATTATTGTATTATATGATAATGATATTGATGGATCTGTCTACTTCTGTGAAGTTTCTGAAATAGATATTTATCCCATTTAGTGTTTTTGCCCCCCATAGCTTGGCATTTCTGATCATCCTACATTAGCTGTTTTTCCTTGCATGTTATCGTAAAGGGTTTAAAATATTATACTTTGGATCAAGATTCATTAGAGTTCTTACTTGAATTACTACAAGAAAAATAAGTATTCATAATGAAGAGTTATTTACGACAAAAATAACTATTTGTAACAAGAATAGACTCATTTTGACGGGAAATAGTACTCATTTTTGTATGAAATAACTTATAGCAAATAAACAATTTTTTTAATAGTAAATCTTATTGTTTGGAGACTCCAAAAAGAGATGGATGTATAAAGTGGATCATACATTTGTTGAGTTTTTAATTTTGTATTACAAATATTTTATGGCGTACTTGTTTGTTTTTATTATCGCTCGCTCTAGGCTCTAAAATTAGGATAATTATGAACAAACATTTGCTGAATTTTCTTGCGTGTTTGGTAGAGTACTATATCTTTGACTTATTAACATGAATGAATGAAGTTATTTGATGAGAGAGATTATAATTAGGTACAACATGAGCTACTTGCATGTAAAATTAACAAAGAACAGAATGCAGCAGTAGCACCTCTAGTGCCATTTTCAGATAATTAGACATTGTTAATTTTTTTTCATTTTTTTTAGTCATTTCTTTTTCTAAACAAATAAATTACATGCATTGTGTTCATGAGTACGTGCTATTGTCAACAAATATATGAAAAAATCAGGTTACGTGACTGCCATCGACACTCGGATATAAAAGAGTTGGGTTTAGATATCCTAGAGTTTCTGTCTAAACTCTAGGTGGTCTTTAAGTAAGAGAGATAAACATATAACGTAGATTTTACAACATTAATGGCCGTTGAGTCATTTTTTCAAACAACAATATTGCATGGTCAATAATGATGTGAAACTTATTTTTATCATGTATTTATCTCTATCCAACTTTAACTTTAGAGTTTAGACACAATCAAATCTAAAAATCCCAAATTCAGAAAAGTAAATGAGTTAATTTTCTTCCTATGCAAATTAAGCAAATAACACATTAGCTGGTTTAGAATAAATATTGAGGTTGAGACATCCTGATCGCGGCATGAGCTAAAATGTCACTCAAGACACGAGAAAGAAAAAGACAAATATATAAAATGCCATCTCATCTAATTATTATAATTTTAATTTCTAAATTCATATACAAAATATAATAAACTATTCAACTTTTTTATTTGTACTAGTGTGCACATCTGGTGTGCATGTTTGGTACGTAGTCATCCTAGCATTGTCTAATAAATTATGCCATGTAGATAGTGTGTGGTGTAAAGGCCTTCAAATATCACTACTCGATGATGAATATCCTGGAAGACATTTAGCGATCCATCGTTCTGATTCTATATTTGTTTTTGAAAATTGTATGGAATTTGTATATATACAATAGACTGAAGTGAATGAATAGAGGCAATGCTGAATATTAAACACATACTTTAATTTATTATTTGAGTTAAAACTAATGAATTTCAGTACATCATGTAACGTTCGGGTAAGGGTAACGAATTAAAGATCGATCTTGAATGAATTTTGGCATACAAAAACGGTATTTAATGAATATTAATACATGCATGTAACCTTTCCTAAAGGTAAATACTATATTTAATGAAGAGAAATGTTTTAGTTACAAAGATTTTATAAAAATAAATCCACAAACTCATGTGATTTGATATAATACGTTCAATTGTATAAATAGATTTATAGTATCATATGAAACCATATTAATTTCTGAGTTTACTTTGAATAACATTATATTTGTTATCATTTTTTCTTAATTTCTTCCTTTACCTATGTTCTTGATCTCTAGCTTTATGGTTTATTTTTATGCAAAGTAACCAAGAATCTAACCAAGAATGTTGGAATGGGTGATGACGCCAATATTCTCTCTCTCAACTCTTTTATTTTGTTTTATCTTTTACCCTACTAATTTGTTGATTTTTACACATTATTTAATTTTTCATTTTAAAAATTTATCTAGAAAGTTTTTTGACATTGAAAATTTTCAATTTTGAAGGGAGAACTTTAGAGAATAATAATATGTGCATTTGCTTAATTTCCTAAAATCCACAGCAATTAAAAACATAAAAAGGAGATAGTTTCCACTTTTTATATTATCAAATTTTCTCTAAAAGCTTTATTTTAGATTTGATATTATTTATTTATTTATCAAAATCATTGCTATATGTGCATTTTCTGAATTTTGCTACATTTATACAGTCATTTTTATGTATTAAAAAAAGTGATATGATGCAGCTAATCACATTAGTGGAGTGCACAAGAAATACGCAAAAATGATTGGACATAGAATTTTTGTTTCTTTTATTTTTATCACTTCATGATACAAATCTTAAATAAACTTTGTTCTTTATTCTATTCTCTTTTTTTTTTTTTAAAAAAAACCATTTTAATAACCCAATTCAATCCCCAAAAAACCGACTCCCGGGATTACTATCCCAAATATGTTCCAAAAATTGTGGTGAGAAAATAAAATAAATGCATCTCTGGCGAGCAGTTATAACACTAATTTTGCCACCATATATACCAACCACAAAAAATACCCACACACACACATATATATTATATATATGTATATATATCCAATATAACATCGTTGAGCTTTCAATCAATGGAGGGAGGGGACCTCGATTTGTACACTTTTGTCTTCTGCTATTCAGATAGTAGCTGGCTTGGCACCTTTACATGCGCCCCTCATGTGCAACGTGCAGCAACTTTATATATGAGATATCCCCTCTTCCTGATATGATCAATTATTGTCCTTTCAGACTGATCAGTTTAATTGGTCTCAAATCTCAAAAAAAGCAGGAAACTCTCCCTTTCTTTCAGCACATTATGGCATTCTCTTATCTATTCTCTTCACCCTTCGTCCACCCACAACTTCAGCATCTTGTTGCCAAAATGACCCTCCTAGACTCTTTTTTGTTCTATGTCAGTACAAATATCTCTACCTATATATATCTTTGAACACTCACTTATATATATGTAATATGAGCTATTATACTCTTTTTTATTAGTACTTTGATACATGGTTTTCTAAATTATAAGGTTGTGCATTTCGTGGACAAGCTGGGGATATGGCATAGACTTCCAGTACTTCTTGGAGTTGCTTATTTAGGGATCAGAAGACACCTGCACCAACGTTATAATCTGTTGCATGTCGGAGGAACCAATGGCCGGGTGTATGACCCCGACGAATTCGCCTATCGGACGGCGGATGGAACATGCAATCACCCTAGGGATGACAAAGTGGGTAGCCAAGGAACCTTTTTTGGTCGGAACATGCCTCCATCAACTTCACGATATGGGGTAAGTCATGTGTTACACATCCTAATTAATTAACTAACCACCTTTTTGTGATGTTTGAATTGGGGTCTGTCTTGCATGAAAGTAATTGGTAGTAATTCTACAAGACAGGAACCTAAAACTTCTGGTTTTGCCAAGCAAACAGAGATTACTTTGTTCCTAATTCACTTCAGGAATAAGGCATGATACAAGTCATTTCCCTATCCCATTTTCTGTGTCTAAAACCCAGAAACCCCAGAATTCTTCCCAAACTGATCTTAACATACTACTCCATCAATAAAGAACTGTGTTGTATATATATATCTTCCTCAATTCACAAGGGCTTCAGTGGGAGGGAGATAAACACAGACAGGTGTTGTTAAATTTTTATTCGAATTAAGAACTTTTTTTGGTTCTTCAGACTAGCTAATTGAATTTGGCATCTTAATCTACGATCTTCTGTTAATAATCCTGCCATTCCGTTGTGAAGAACTGCTCATTAATTGATGGCATCTTTTAAAGGGAATCTCTATCAACACGCCTAGCTAGACTCCCCATTCCCACTAAAGATCATTCCACGTGTGACCTTTAGTGGCACCTTCAAGCAATTAACATTTGAGTAAGAAGTAGTGATTATGTGCAGCAGAAGACCTGTTTATTAATGATTTTGATAGCACAATATACCATTGATGTGGGCCATCCCCGGCCACCTAAATGAAAGGTGCTAAAAAAGGGACAACAAATACAGATAAATACACACGTGTGGGGAGTATACATACATACACACACACGTATGGTAACCAATACTTCCTATCTATTTCTGTACAGCTGCTAGAGCCTCATCCAACAGTAGTAGCCACAAAGCTTTTGGCGAGGAAAGAATTCATTGACAATGGAGATCAATTTAACATGATAGCCTGCTCATGGATTCAGTTCATGATTCATGACTGGATTGACCATTTGGAGGACACTGAACAGGTTAATTTTGACTCCAAATTATCTCATTCTATGCTTGCTTTCTAGCAAGCAAATTGCAACATACATAGTTTTTTTTTTCGGTAATTAAGCATATTGCGACATAATGATCTATTGATATCTAACCATATCAATATAAGACATATTATTCTTCATCTTCTTAACTATCATTTTTTCATCGACTCTTGATTTGATATTTGATTGATTGAATAGTTATTTATTATTTTTTACTTATCTGTCAATCATATGATACTACGGCATAGAGAGACCCATCATGTGGCTCAAACAAATAACAACCTGTTTAGACACATATATTCATCAATTAAGCAAGAGAAATTATTGTTTCATAATTATTTTAAACAGGTGGAAATCAGTGCTCTTGATCAAGAAATTTCAAGTGAGTGCCCCTTGGATTCATTCAAGTTTTTTAAGACCAAAAAAATTCCCACAGGCTCGCCTCATCCAAAGATTGGCTCTTTGAATACAAGGACTCCTTGGTGGTAAGTAATTTGTGCAAGTATTGCCTGTTAGTCTTATCAGTGAATACACATTAAGAGTGCTTGCTCAAATTTACAACTTAATTCAATAAGTTTGAATGAGTTTGCATTCGATCCTTTCTCTGCCTGCATGCAGAGAAAATGGAAGAAAATGAGAACAGCTTTTGAAAACCGATAACTGGGAATTCCACTTGAAACAATGTAAGACCCAATGTTTTCTTTTCTTCCTCCTTTTCCTCAGCAACCAAACAAAGCATTTGGGTGGAATTATCCATATGCAATTGACTAAAAATATATGCCTTTAAATATTTATCAAAGAAAAAACTATATTTTTAGTTGATGACGGATAGAACTGCAAATGAAGCTGGTCTTTGTAAACAATGTCATATCATTTGTTCCAATTTGCTCAATATGTTAATAAGCAGAATAAAAAACATAAAAGAGAAGAGGGAGGATTTCACGCGCGTTAAGATATGCTGGAAACATGATGCAAAATTTACTTTTTTTGAATAATTAAATGAGAATAAAATATGGAGTCAGGACTCAAGTTTAGGATCTTTGTTTTGATACTAAGTTAAATCATTACTTGTCCTAAGAACTTGAACCTATGAAAAAAACTAGAACTAATTATTTCAATCACATTTTGACCTCATCCTCTGTGGCAAGTTTCTAGTTGCTATTATCTAGGGTGTAACCTCATGTGCAGTGAGGATATCAACTATAGATCAACTCTGTTTCCTACTTTGAATGTCAATACTTAGAACTCCTCTAGTTTGGCAGAAAACAAACCAATGCAAAAGAATATATGCATTTTGAGAGAAGTGGAGTTCTTTTGACATGATTAGGGATGGGAGTGTGATATATGGGAATAACAATGAGGGCATGAAAAGGGTGAGAACATTCAAAGATGGAAAGTTGAAGATCTCAGAAGATGGGCTTCTTCAGCATGATGAGAAAGGTATTCCTACCTCAGGCGATGTACGAAATTGCTGGGCTAGTTTTTCTCTTCTACAAGCCTTATTTGTCAAAGAGCACAATGCTATATGTGATATGCTAAAAGTACGTATGCTAATTTGTTTCCAATTAATTTCTATGATCCTTTTTCCCCATGGTGAAAGTGGATACTTATGTGTACCTACTACTCAAACAGTTTCGACGTCTAATTTTTACTAAGAGAAATGATGTTCTTCACCTTTGATTTTATCATTCTGAATCACACCAACTGATATGACACATTTAAAGAGCTTTTCAAAACATTTTTCTTTCAGTAATTGGTTTTACACCAACTTTTTTCAGAAAATGCAATGATTGCTGCTCCTGAGATCAAAATGCCTTGTATCTGTTACATAATTTTTTTCATATGGAATCACCAATCTGATAATGTACGCACTTTCTAACATGGAAATATATATTGTTTAACTAATAATTTAGTTGATTGCTCTTTGCTTTTAGGTACATTATCCTGATCTGGTTGATGAGCAGCTGTATAGGCATGCCAGATTGGTGACCTCAGCTGTCGTTGCTAAAGTTCACACCATCGATTGGACTGTTGAACTCTTGAAAACAGATACTCTTCTGGCAGGGATGAGGATCAACTGGTAAGATACTAAAAATATATGGCTTTTATTTTATTTAAGTAATGGTAATCACAGAGGTTTCTGAAAGTTGTGAGAAGAAAAAAGAAATCCAACAAATTTGAGAGTAATGTTTGGTGCAAATTTGGTGGCAATCGTTCCCAGTTAATTTAGATTTGTTGGAAATCAAAACATGAAGCATGTTTCCTTGCAGGTATGGACTTTTGGGGAAGAAGTTCAAGGATTTATTTGGACATATTCTGGGACCAATACTGAGTGGATTAGTTGGTCTTAAGAAGCCGAGAGATCATGGTGTTCCCTATTCATTGACAGAAGAGTTTGTTAGCGTCTACAGATTGCATTCACTTCTACCCGATAATTTTGTCCTTAGGGACATTACATCTTCAACTTCAGAGGACAAATGCCCTCCTGTACTAGAAGAGTACTTCCTCTTTTCTTTTCTCACATTGCAGTTTCTTTTATACCTTTAATGGTTTTCTTGCATTTTTCTGTAGAGGAAAAGTTGGAAAAAAAAAAAAAACTTTCAACCAATCAGTAGAATTATTATTCTGCAAAGACTGATTGTTTGAACCAACTCAAACATACACTCAAAAAACTAGATCATAGAAAGAGAGAGAGAGAGAGAAAGAAAGAAAGAAAGAGACAAATCAACAAACACCAATTAAATTGAAGATTCGAAATCTAAATCAAGAATACACCTAAAAATTCAAAATTCAAAAGCCAAATTGAAACCAAAGCATCCCATAAATTGAAATCCAAATCAACCCAAAGCCCAAATAAAGAAAGAAGGAAACAGAATTGTGCATGGCGGTGTCGTGCCACATTTAAAACCAGAAGCCACATAGAGAGATACTGTCATTTGGAGGAGGAGTAGGAGGAAATGAAGAGCAGCACAAGGAAGGAGGAACTCAGACTCGGTGAAACTCAGTGCTGATTCAGGATTTTCAAATGTTTAGAAGTTTTTTGATATATAAATATAAGATTAGGATATATTATATTAAATACAGGTTGGGGTATTAAAATTATTGGGGTGGATATATTCTACTCCCCTGCCCAAGGGAAATTGTTTAGGGCATATGGTATTGGTATTTTGTGTTAATACTGTCATTTAGGTTTTCTTAATGAGTAATGCTGTCTTCTACACTTTTATCCTATCATATTGACGTGCCATTGTCCATTGATCCTTTAATTTTTCTTTAAAATATAGGAATTGATCTAATAGTTATAAGCAGTAGCGTCACATCGGCATAGTGAGATAGAAAGGGAATAAGGATATGGTATATAGCAAATTTTTTTCGGAATCATTTAAATGGAAAAAGGATTAGAATTATTATTTTTTGTTTCTTTTTTAAAATGAAAACACAAGGGAGAAAAAGGAAGGCAGTTCTTTGACACCACTAAATGAATGTTGCCAGGCCAGAAATAGTACATGACTAACTTGACTTGGTGTGATACTCCAGGGTGCCTATGAGGAAATTGGTGGGTAGTGAAGGAGAGAAAAGCCTATCAAGAATTGGAATGGAACAAATGTTGGTATCAATGGGTCATCAGGCTTGTGGGGCAGTCACATTATGGAACTATCCATCATGGATGAGAAACCTTGTAGCCCATGATATTAATGGTGAAGATAGATTGGATCCAGTTGATATGGCAACCATGGAAAGTAATCCATCTCATGCTTCATTTTCTATACATAATTTTCATTTTCTTTAATATCCCAGGGTAGTCTGGATCTAACTTGATAAATATTGCATGATTGATTAGTTTATAGAGATAGGGAGAGAGGAGTTGCTAGATACAATGAGTTCAGGAGGAACTTACTAATGATTCCTATTAGCAAGTGGGAAGATTTGACAGACGATGATGATGCTGTTGATGCACTCCGTGAGTTGTATGGAGATGATATGGAGAAGCTTGATCTGCTGGTTGGCTTGCATGCAGAGAAGAAGATCAAAGGATTTGCAATCAGCGAGACTGCTTTCTTCATCTTCCTACTAATTGCTTCAAGGTATACTCGATCGAAGAACGTTATTATTTATCATTCTTTTAACCATCATTCTTTCGTCATTTCCTGACGTAGTATCAAATGATTGCCATATAAGTAAAAGATAGAACGTAGTTTTAATAATTCTATGTTATATTTGGGGTTGATAAGTAGAATTTCTATTATCCATTTCTTGCTCGAACAAAATTAGACTTTGGATTTGTTGTTAAGACACTTCATGCTGTTCTTGTGTACAATAATGTTGGATAGGAGGCTAGAAGCTGATCGCTTTTTCACAACCAATTTCAACTGCAAGACTTACACAGAGAAAGGCCTAGATTGGGTTAACAAGACTGAGACTTTGAAGGATGTGATCGATCGGCACTTCCCTGAAATGACGAGAAAATTTATGAAGTGTTCCAGTGCATTCTCAGTGTGGAATTCAATGCCAACTCCGGCTAACTATATACCCTTGTACTTACGATCGGCTTCAAAATGATGTTCTATTTAGCATTTCCAATGTGCAGTGGTAATCTTGTTATACTTCTCTTGTATTAAAAAAGGAAAAAAGAAATATAGTAAAGAAGAATAGACCGTCAAGACTACGGCCTTTACAACCTGAGCAAACCTCTAAGCATTGGAAGGACAGGTTCGTGTCTCTCCCTTATTCTTATGCGCTCGTATATTCGCGTTGATCCTCAAATTCCAAACATATATCTCATATTTTTAACAAATGGAGCTTGATGCAATCAAGAGTTGATCGTAGTAGAGCCTTTCAACCTCCTTAGGGAATGGTGGTGAAGATGATGGCAGCTTCCATGCTTAGAAACGAAAATGGTATGTCCTAAATTTCAAGAGAAACAGGATTCCATGTTGACATTTATGCAGGGGATTACCGAGCATTTAAGAAAAGGAAACTAAAACAAAGATTCCAAGATTTTATGAGGATGTATCAAAACTAAAACAGCAATATTCATCGAAGATAAGATATATAGCACACTACACTATCAACTGTAGCAAGTCCGAGTGAAAACAAGTATAAAACATGAAGATACAGCTTGTTTCAGGACGAATTGTCCTTTTATTACTGAGAGACTCCTAAGAACAAAGCAGCTCTACTGTCTGATTATCAGGAAGATAAGATCCGCAACATCATAACCTTTGCTACAAGCAACATGCAATACATAGAAAGGCCCTGAAAACAAGAAACAAAGAATTGTTACTACATAAGTTTTTTTGGATCTATAGTTGAGTTTTATTACTATATAAATGAAATGCATAAAGATATATTATTATCCTTTTTCCAATTTAATTCTAATAATCTGGGGTTCAATATACAGCCAATTCAATAGTGAGAATCTAAAATACAGCAGTCTGGATACATAAAGATCTCTTAAAAAAAAAAGTGATACTATGACAAACAAATATAGTTCTATCACAGAAGCTACAGATTAACTTCCTCTCACATGAAAAAAAATCATTTTTTTAATAGTGGACCTCACTTTTTTTTTTTTTTAAAGGGAGTGTACGAGGCTTACACATTCTTAGATTGTATCTAGCATTACTCTTTCATAACCGAGTCCGAGACCAACTCAGTTTATGAAAATTTCAACAAAAGAAATATCTCAATCGAAAAGTTCTGAGCCAATAAATAATCAGCTCATATGGGAAGTAGTAAACTACAATATCCAATAAGATACCACAGGCTCCTTGAATGCTAAACTGAACAATAGCACGAAAAATTCATTTGGCAATCACTTTAATTACATATTCTGCACTCTGAAAAATATATCATTGAAATAAATCATCTCAAAGCTACCACCTACAATGGTTTTCAAGTATACTCTATATCTCATACTCCAAGCATTAAAAACCAAGCACAACAGTTTCCATGAAAAAAAGTATAACTGATCGTTTACATCCAAGCAAAGCAGGACATCCACTGGCTAAAAGCTGAGAGGGCACATAAAACATGGAGAAGAAAGATCTTGCTGAGAAAGGAGAGAACCAATGTGATATCTCATAATTTACACTCTTGCATCAACCGGAAGAGATGTGATCATAATAACTTCTTTCAGTCCAAATAACCATCACATTAGCAGATAAACCACTCTCCAACCAAATTCTCATCAACTAGCCAAACAAAAATTGTATCATCGATACTAACCGTACCACTGATAATATACATCATATCAGAATAAAACTTACTAATGACTGAAATCCCACAGACTAGAAATTTATCAGAAGAATATTCAAATATAATAATTCATTGGATAGCTTCTAAACACAACAAAATCACACTCTAGGAAGTAATCATATCCATTCTCCTCCACCTTACAACATGAATTCATAAACTTTACGAGTAGAAATCAGAAGCAAATGTAGCCTACCAAACAACTTAATGATTAAGAGAAAATAAAAAAAGGCAAACAAATGAGTACAAGAAACCCAAAAGGACAAATGATATCGATACCTAAAGCCACGCATCAATTCGATCCATTTGCATTTACACAATATCCCAATTAACAATCTACACAAAGAAAAAGAATGCTGCAAGCAAAAGGGCCCAAATTGTGCAACCTCAATCCCAGCAAATATTATTCACATGAATAATGAATTTTACCTCTTGTGGAACCGTACTGTCGGGCCATTCTAAGCCGAAATGGTGGGAATCATTCCGGTCTTCCTGGCGTAATCGAATATGCCACCGGCTTCGATGACGGGGCCGGCGTCCCCAATCGGCTTCAACCTGTACTCCTTGCCGGTCGTGTGATTGATCAGACGACTCTCGCCGAACTCAATAGTCACCGTGTCCCCGGTCTTACACTCCTCACAGATTCTCCCCTCGGATTCCAGAGGATACACCTCCCCCGTGGCCACCGAGTTCCTGAAGAAGATGCGCGCGTAGGATTCCGCCACCACAGCCGCGACCCCAGCAGCGCCAAGCGCCACGGGGGCATGCTCACGGGACGAGCCGCAGCCGAAGTTGTAGCCACCGATCACGATGGAGTATTTCGTCTTGGTCTCGTTGGGTTCCACGAAACGAGTGGTATAGGAGTCGGGAAGGCCGATGAGGGCGTAGGAACCGAGTTTTTCGTACTCGTCGGGCTTGGAGGGGACGAGGGTGAGGTACTCGGCGGGAATGATCTGGTCGGTGTCGATGTTGTCACCGACGACGTAGCATATGCCATGGAAACTGGTGGAGGTCGAGGATGACTTGTCGTCGGCGGCGGCGGCTGACGCTCGAGGGGCGGTGAAGGAGAATGAGGAGCTGTGGGAACGAGCAGTGAGGGGTCTAAAGGGGTGAGATGGGGTTGTGGCGAGGAATTTGAGGAAATGAGGGGCAGTGGGAGAGAGAGAGGATCTGGGAGAAACGGTGACTCTGGTGAAGGTAGGGTTTGAGGAGCAAGACAGGGAGGCCGCCATTTCTGTTCTGGTCAAAAGAACCAGCAGAGTCACGAACAGTAGGTTAGTGAAGTTTGCGATAGAATAACGTGTCACATGGACCAAACTGGTACTCATGCTATTATGTACGAAATGTGCCACGTCATCAAAAGAGATTTGAAACTAAAATTTCTTTATTTTTATTTATTTTAAATAATGATAAAATATGGTATTTTGGCAAAAATAAAGTTTTATCATTATTTTATGAAAATAACAACTTAAAACATGTTAAGAAAAAATTATAAAATAATCTTGTCTCTTGCATCGCTCATTTTTCTACAAGTAAAATGCTATCTATAGTTACATTTTCATTTACATAATCATATATATATATTGATATATTGAAAATTATAAAAAATTAAAATCTAAAAATTTGAAATTTAAATTAAAAAATATCACACCAATGAAATAGGACTGCAGTGCATCTAATCTTGTGCATAAAATTATATATACGTGCAGCATTGTTCTTTTTCTAAACACCATAAGTATTTTATTTTATTTTTTAAGCTTTCATTGCATAATCAAAATACAACAGTTTAATTATACAATAAAAGAGGGTCCTTCCACTTGGGAAGTCCAAAACACATTGAAGGATCCATTTTAGGGGTATGCTTCCAAAGACTTGCTTTCCAGTACCCCATTGCGCCAGTTGATGTATGCATCGATTATGAGATCGATCAATTTTTTTTACAGTCCACTAGTCAAAACCTTGTAACAATTGATGAATGTTTTTAGTGGTTGTCTGCATGGTCCAATCTGTTGCAATATTTGGATTGTTGATGGCCAATATTACTTGTGCTAAGTCACCTTTAATGATAATTTTTTTGAATCCTCTTTTTTCTTCTTTAGTTACTGCCATTAGTGCTGCTGATACTTCTCTTACATTGGGATTTGTATTGTGGATGATATTTGTCTGTGCAAAGATTGAAGTGCCCTTTTTAGATCTACATATAGTTGCTATAATGCTCTCATTTTGTTTGATGGCTACATCGAAAGAGAGTGGGAAGATTCCTCTAGGTGATGGATGCCAAGGAGGGTCCTGTTGAGTTTCTATTATGCTCCAGGCTGCTAGATGCTCCAGGCTGCTAGGTGCTCGTTGAATTTTTGTTTGACTGTTTTGACAAACCAGGAAATGGAAGGACATTGAGCACCATGAGTATTTTGGTTTCTAATAAACTAGATGTTGTCCATGGTAAGGATCGTAAAGATTTGGAATAGGTGGGAATCTTCTTGTAGTATTCCTATTTTCCTTGGGGGGATTTAGGATGATTGACATCCAGTTATCAATGGAAATATAAGTAAACGTTTCGATGTTAATTGGCCATCTAGATTGTCTCCATAGGATTCGAGAGAAAGGGTAGTTGAAAAAAGGGTGGGGCATGTTCTATTCTTCTGTATTGCACAAAAGACAAAGTGCTTAGTTTTCCTCCATAGGGATGAATCTTTTGATATATGATTTAGTAGGAAGGATTTGATGCATGACATTCCAAAGGAAATGTTTTAAGTGATCTTGGATTTTAATTTTCCACAATTTTTTCCAATCTTCATCAGGGATTTGTGATTGGTTGGGGCAGACAAGAGCATAGTAGGTTGATTTAACCAAGAAATTTCTAATGGGTCCATTTGAGTTTGTCTTCGATGGAGGATAGTTAACGATGGAAAGAGTGATTTTTTGAATGGCATTTACTGAGTCAGGGGTGAAGAGGGCCTCGAGTAAAAGAATATTACATCTTCTTGGTTCTTCTAAGGTTAATCCTGCCACTTTCATTTTAGGATCAATGCTTGTGGTGGTTGGATTGGGAAGATGTGTTAAAGTTAGCATATCAGGAATCCAAGGATCAGACCACACTCTTGTTGTCATTCCATTATTGATTTGGAAACAACGGCTATTCTTAACAAAATCTCTTTGTTTAAGCAAGCATTTCCAAAATTAAGAGTTAAAAGGTTTGCTTCTAACTTCAGTGAAGGAGGAGGTTTTCAAGTATCACCTGGTCAGGAAGTTTTTCCATTGTGAACTTTTGTTAGTCAAAAGAGACCAAGAAAATTTTGAGATGTGGGCTTTATTCAAGATGGAACTTTTTGATACCCATTCATCCAAAAGACTTGCGCATGCAAATCAAGCTCCAGGTCTTAGGAGTGAATTTGTAAGTGTTTTGATCATGACCCAACCAAAATTTATGGCAAGAATTATCCATTTGTTTAGTTATTGTGGTAGGCATCCAAAGGGTGGACATGGTGTAGGAGGGGATGGCATTAACTACTGAGCAGATTAGGGCTATTCTACCGGCTTGGGAGAGAATATTTGTTTTCCATCCTTGGATTTTGCTTTGAATTTTTTCTTTAATTTCTTGAAAGAGTTGTTTTTTTTCTTCACCAAGATAAAGAGGAAGCCCAAGATATCTTAGCTTAGGAGGAGAAGCTTTGTAGTTCAGGATCCCTTTTGTTTCTCGGAGAATTTGATTTGGAGTATTACTACTAAAATGGATAAAGGATTTTCCATGATTGATTCTTTGGCTAGACCAAGCAGTGTATGTGTCAAGACATTGAGCGAAAGTTTTTGCATTTTGAGGGGTTGCTTTACCAAAAATGATAAGGTTATCAGCAAATAAGATGTGAGAGGTGCAAGGGCCCCTTCTAGAGTAACTAATACCTTCAATGTTACTAGCCATTTCTTCTCCAATGATTAGTCTTGACAACACTTCACTTCTAATAATAAAAGAGAAAGGAGATAATGGGTCTCCTTGTCAAATACCTTGTGAAGGGCAAAGATAGCCAGTTGCAGATCCATTAATGAGAATGGAGTAAGAGACCGTGGAAATACATTCTTTTATCTAGTTCACCCAAGTTTGGTTGAAACCAAGAGCTTTGAAGATTGAAATGAGAAAAGACCATTCCATGTAATTGAAGACTTTCCATATCGATCTTAATGGCCATCAAACCTTGTCTACCTCTTTTTCTTTTTTTTTAAAGGTATGAAAAATTTCCTAGGCCATGATTGTGTTTTCTTGAATGAGTCTTCCCGGGACGAAAGCCGTTTGGAATGGAGATATGATTTTTGGCAAAATGATTTTGAGTCTATTCGCAAGAATTTTTGCAATTATTTTGTAACAGACATTGGAAAGGCTTATTGGTCGGAAGTGATGAGGAGCATGATGAGGAGCATTGAGACTATCATTTTTCGGGACAAGGGTTATGTTTGTACGGTTCCATTCTTTGAGAAGCTTGCCTTGAGTGAAGAAGTTGTTAATCGCCGCTAGGATATCCTCTTTTATAACATCCCAGTATAATTTATAAAAAATGCCTGTAAATCCATCAGGGCCAGGGATTTTGGTGGGAGGTGTTTGGTATATAGCATTCAGAATCTCTTCTTCATTTGGGATTTGATAGAGAAATTGATTTTTTGAGTTTGTGATTTTTTGAGGAAAGAGGTTTTCAAAGTGTTCAGGAAATTCAGGATTTGAAGTTTGGAAAATGTTTTTGAAGTGGTCCTAGAAAATTTGTTTGATGTTTGTTTGGTCCGAGGTCCATTGCCGAGGTCCTGTCTTGAGGCATTCAATTTTATTTTTTCTCCTTTTATTTTTTCTCCATCTTATGGAGGTTGAAATATGGAAAAATTTTGCGTTGAGATATGTTGTTGTAAGCCAAGTGACCCTAGATTTTTGGTGCTAAATGGATTCTTCTCTTCTTAAGATCTCATTCAGGTTTTCCTTTAAATTCACTTCTCTGATAATATTATTATGGGTCAGGGGTTGGCTTTGAATCATTGTAAGGGTGGTGTTGATTTTGTTGATCTCAGTTTGGATGTGGCCAAAGCAGGTTTTATTCCAATTTTTTAGAGTCAGTTTTGTTGCTTTCAACTTCTTTGTAAGGGTATAGGTTGGGGTGCCATTGACATTTAGATTCCAAGCTCTTTTAACAATTTCAATACTTGAAGGGTTTATTGTCTAGAATTCCTCAAATTTAAAAGACTTGGGGTGATTATGAAGGCTATTGGTGTCAAGGATCATGGGAAAGTGATCAGAGGCAAATCTTGTGAGAATATTAATAGAGGCACTTGGAAAAAGATTGCTCCATTGAAGGTTCATGATTTCTCCATCAAGCCTTTCACAAATGTTGTGGGATCCATGTCTATTATTCGACCAAGTAACTTTTGGACAAGAAAATCCTAAGTCTATCAAGCCATGTTTATCCATATAGAACTAGAGACCTGAATGATAGGATGTGTTTACTACTGGTCTATCCCCTATTTTCTCAGCTTGATTGAGGATCGAATTCAAGTCTCTTATTGTTAAGATTGGACCTGGGTAAGTTTCAGTTATTGAATTGAGCTTTTCCCATAAAGGAATTTTTTTTTTAGTGTTGGGCAGGGTAATAAACAAGATTTAACATCCAATGGTTATGGCCAGAATCCGAATAAGCCAACATAGATAGTATATTATAGGAAATAAAAACAACAGCAACATCTACACCTTCACGCCATATAAACAAAAGACCTCCTCATTTCCTAGATGGGGGAAAATGTACATGCTGGGAAAAACCAAGCCTATATACAATAGATGCCATATTAACATGTGGAACTAATGTTTCCGAGAGAAAAATCGCATCTAGGTTTTGGGTCCTAATGCTGGCCTTCAGACTCTTCATTGCGTGTGGCTGGCCCAAGTCGCGGCAATCCCATGCTAGTAACTTCATGGATGAGTTGGTGGTAGTTTGGACCCTACCACTCTGGTCATTGGATTTAATGGAAACAAATTCATAGTCTGAGCTGCAGAGGGGTTACCCTTAAGTTCTTGGTTTGGCTTTTTGTATTGTCTGAATCTGCTACTCTTTAAAAATTGAACTACAACTCTCTTCTTCTTTTTTTTTTCCTTCTTTCTTTACTACCTGCTGGTTTTCTATGTTGGTGTTGCCTTCTTAGAATTTCTGGAACAGCTTGTCTGGGCATTTCTCTTCCTCGATAACTTTCATAACAGTACTGAGAAGATATTTTTTTGTGGGGTTATGAGTTTCACTGAATCCAGACTCTTCAAATGAAGCACTCTTCCTCTTACTATTTCTTGGAGTCTCTGTTTTTGAAAGTTCTGGAGTTGGAGATTGCAGAGTAGTCACGGTTTAAGGGAGGAAGGGTATTTCTTTTTGTGTTTGGCTGTGAGCTGCAACCATTGATCTGAAGAATTCAATGGGCTTCCTGGAATGGAGGCTGACTAAAAGGTTTGATGGGTTTGCTTGAAATGTTTTGATGACTTGCTTTGGTGGGTTTGGTTGGAGATATGGGGAAATGAGAGTTCTGATTGGGATGGTTGATTTTCAATGGTCAGATTGTGAAGAATTGGGCTGACTGCAAAACAGGTTTACTTGAAGGACTCACAAGTAGGGTTATATTATGCTTGTTGGGTTGGGGGCTTGCTGGGCTAGACCAAAGTGGGTAACTTGTTTTCAAGCCCATGTTTGATTGAAGGTTTTTTAGCAGGTGTCTAAGTATAAGCGACGGTGGCTCTTTTGGTTGGGGCATTTCAATACTTTTTGTTGAGATCAATTGCTGCATTTGAGTTGGTTGATGGGAGAGGGGGGCCGATTTGACTATGTGGAATGACTGAGTGGTGGCTGGGTGAATGCAGGATTTTAATTGATTTGTCCACATTTCAGCTTTCATTAAGAACAATAGTAGAGTTTGTCTGATACCTCATTTGTGCACCATGTGTCCACTGAGATCTACATGAGGAGTCTTCGTTGCATGGTTTGGTTTCATGGTGATAATGAATAGTATCCCCCTGAATTCTCAATGAGTTGCTACCACTGATTTGTTAGTTGAGAAAATTATTTTTGGTCGAGGCTAATGTTTCAAACACTTTTTCTTTTCCTTTTGCTTGGGCTTCTGACTTGTTACCCAAACTTTTTTCATGGCTACTCTGTTCTCTAATTCTAATAGAAGGGAGATGAGTAGGGGGTTCGAAAAGGTGAGGTTTGAATTTTTTTGATGAACCAATACCTTCATCCTCTATGAAGTATCTTTGTGAGTCGTTACCTTCAGCTCTCATGCCTGGGCCGTAGGGTAGCTCTGTGGTGTTTTTGGTGTAAATGGGACAAGCTTGAAGCAAGTGGCCTAGACATCCACACATATAACAAAACTCTGAAAGACGCTCATACTTAATAGAAATTTTTGCTGGTATCCTATGGATTCTTGGCATTATGATACCATCAATGAGCGGTTTTTAGGTGTCAATTTCAACCCTGATTCTCAGAAACTTTTTAACAGTGAATGTGGATTCAGTTATAGAGTCGATTTCTAGCAGTCTCCACACAGCCCTTCCAATTTTTCCTGCATTGTGAGAGTTCATTTTTTCCAGTGGTAAACCATGAATCTGTACCCAGAACATCGAAAACTAGAGATCTGTATCGTTTAGACTGAGAACTGGGTTCCACTCTTCTATGATCATGTGGTAACCTTTGAAATTCCAATGCCTTTGGGAAAGGGCACGATTTTTGTCTTGTTGGGATGGGAAGGTGAAAGGAAAGTATTGATGATGTCCAAAATGAAACTCCAAACTGCTTTAAAAATGGTGTGAAAAGTGTGTTCGTTTAAAGGCTTAGAGGAGATCAATTTACCTATGAGGGTATGGTTGGAGATTGACTCAGCAGTTTCGGTTTCTGTTTCGAGGGTGATATCATCCTAGGAGAGAGCTTCAATTTGGGAAATGAGGAGGTTCAAGTCAGGTGGATTGTGGTTCATTGCCATGTTGGACAAAGTAATATAGAGTGTGTTGGAAGAGTAGGTATGTGGGACAGAGGCATAATTTGTTGTGTGGTTGGTAGGAAAAGTTAGGGTTGTGGAGTTAAGAAGGGGGAATGAAGAAGATGACGGGTAGGTAAAGGGAGTTAGCTCCTAGAGAAAACTACAAAGATGAGAGATAAACTCATCTAAGAGAGTCGGTGTAAACTCATCTGGATTTGAACACCATAAGTATACTTATGAATCATGTTTTTTTTCCATTTATTTGAAAAAGAAAAATTTTTATCAGCAGTGGTTCGGAAACAACACATTGCACACCAAAGGAAAAAATATGGTCTAAATGCCTGGTCACAATTCTCCCTTCGAATGAAAATTCACAAGCTTTTCTTCATTTTCTCCCCTCCCTCCCCATTCTGCTCTCTCCCTCTCTCAGCTTCAGACTTCTCTTTTCGCGATGAACACGAGGTTCTCTCATTCGTCTATTCCTTCTTTGTTCTATCTTTGACAAACATGAGATCCCTTTTGTTGCTTTCCCATCATGTATTGTCGCTTCCTCTCAAAGAGTTCGAGGAGAGGGAGAGAAAGAGTGTGTGTGGAGAGTGAGAAAGGAGAGAGAGACATGGATGGGGAAATGAGAATTTGGAGAAATGGGGAAATGAAGGTAAAAAAAACTGACAAGATCAGTGCAGTGTATGGGCTACTGTATAGTAGTACTCTTTAGTCTTTAAGAAATGAGTTTTGTACTCATCATCCGCACACACTACACATATTTTTTTTAATTTTTAATTTTTTTGGTTTTAGTTTTCTTAAACTAATTAAATTCTTATATTCATCATCTATATACTACACATTTGGTAAGAGAAAAAATAAAAAAGTGTGATGTGTAGTGTATAGAGATGATGAATAAAATTTTACTTAATGTTACTCAAGAAAAATGGGACTGGACCACTACATTAGTCATAAATAATTAGCCCACCTTGAGATTGAAAGAATGCACAATGTGGCACAACCAAATTAAGAGTCTTAATTTGATATTATCTCGATCATTAATTCTCAAACTCAAGATGAAAAACTTTGAAATATTGAATTTGAAATTTGAGTGAAGCATCCATATCCATTGATTGATCGTTAATGAGATGATGGAAATAGTATTGGTGATGAAATGATTAGCAACTAGAATATCAAATATGAAGCTATGGGCAACATTGGGTTGTAAATGACCTTAGTCAACTTTAGGACCAAAATCTCAACAAAAGTTGTTGATGGAGCACATGTCATAAAAGAAGAAGAAGAAGAAGATTTTAATAATGAAGAAAATAAATATCTTCAATTGAATGCAATGGCCACAAATTTGTTATATTGTGCTCTCGATGAAAATGAGTTCAACAGGATAATAACTTTGAAAATATTAAATAGTTTTACTTTGCTCTTCTTGTTCTTGTAAGTCGCTTGGTATAGTTTAGGCTCAATTGCATAGGTTCAAAATATTAGATTTGATTCCTTTATACATGTACCTTGTGATTGAGGTTACATAGAACTGCCCGTAACCAACTAGAACTAGTTGAAACTAATGGAGAATTGGTGGGTTAGTAGTTCAAATTGAGGGAACTTAATGTCGGTTGGATTGATTATGTTTTGAACCATATTCAAACTGGTGAACTAACTGATTATATGTATTTATATATATTTTATTTTATTCTTATATAAAGTAACATCATTTAACTTAAGTTAATTGACCTTGTTTTATCAATACACGGTTAGAAAAAAATATAAAAATGATGCAAAACCAAAGTTGTTGTTTTATTACAATGCAGTTAGAAAAAAAAAAAAGACGTTTGGTAAACCATACGACATTGTTTTGGGTTAGGGCTTTATTTCTCCAAAAGCCGTAACCCGAATTCCCTCCCCCCCCTCCCTCCCTCTCAGCCCTTACTTAGTCCATCTTATCTTGTCTCATCCTCTCAGACCTCACATAGTCGATCTTGTCTCTTCCTTTGTCTGCATCTGTTTGGTCCGATTGACATATGTCTCTCTTTCATCTCTCCATCTCAATCCAATTCTCAAATTAGTAAACTAAATTGGAACTGGTCTAGCTAGTTCTCTTTCTTCCAGTCGGTCAGTTTGGTCAATTTCTATAAAATAAGAAATCGATTGGTTTTAGACCGAAACTGAACCGACTGGTAAGTATTTTAAGAATACACATTGGTTTTGGCTTTTAATATTTATCTGTATGAATAAAATTACAAGGTACTATCCTTATTCTTCAAAAAGAAAAAAATATTTCACTTATCAATGTAATATTTTTTAGAAAAACAATGACCAAAACAATTGTTGTTTTAGATGAAACTAATACTTGCAATTTTCTTCATGTTAAAAACTCCAAACAATAATAAATAATAATTAATTTGGTTTGTGCAATGTAGCCCCCTTATTTTTGACATTTGCTCCTCTTCCCGCCATCTTCTCCCGCTCCGAATGGAAACCTTCTTCGTTATTTGCTCCTATTCTGAGCACCCAAAAATGAAAAAGAGAGAAACCCAAAACCCAGAAGTATCAGAAGAAACGAATGGGTATCAAGGATCTTCTCAGATTTATGAAGCCTCACATTGAACCCATTCACATTAAAAAATACGCCGGCAAGCGCGTAATTATCCTTCCCGGTCTTCTCCTCGTTATTTCTTCCTTTGTACTAGTTTTTAGACTGGTTAAATGTTTTTTTTTTCCCAATAATTTGCAGGTGGGTATCGATGCTTATTCATGGCTTCATAAAGGAGGTAGCGTTATTGTAGTATTTTTGGGTTTGGCTTTGTGGGGGTAAAGAAATTTACCAAAAAGTATTGACTTTTTTCCTTTTTCTGTTTTGATTTGTTCGGGGCAGCTTATTCATGTAGCATGGAGCTTTGTCTGAATTCAGATAGTGATAAGAAAATGCGGTACTTGGAGTACTTTATGCACCGAATCAATCTGCTTCGGCACCATAAGGTAATCCCCGTCGTCGTTTTCGATGGCGGCAACATCCCATGTAAGGCTGCAACCGAGGAAGAACGACACAGGCACGTATAACACCCGCCCCCCGGGCTTTTCTTTTATTTTTTTTCAAAATGTTGTGTGATATTCTTAATTTAGACTCCCCAATTTGTAAATGTTGGGTATTTGTCATTTTGATTCAGAAAAAGAAAAGCTAATCTTGACTTGGCAATGGCAAAGCTCAAACAAGGGGGTGCTAGTGCTGCCTTTGAACTCTTCCAGGTATTATGTGCCAGCACCATCTTCCATTTCTTCTTCTTTTTTCTTTTTTAAATGGTATGCTGCCGATCGACCTTGTAAATCACCAAATCTGTTTAACGACATGATTGGATTACCTGCATAATCTCGAATGTCCACAGTTCCATAGTCGATAAATTGGTGTTATTTTGGTTAAAATAAATTAGGCTGCTGAACTTATTGCCATTTTTTTCCAAGTAGAAATGCTTATACTCCAATTTTTAGAACTGTTGTCTTGAATTTCCTTGTGCTTTCAAATTATTGTCTTGAAGAACATTTATGCCCCTAAAAATTCTTTTATTGGCCGAGTCTTGCTCAAATTTTAAAACCGTTTGATTTGGACTAATTTCCCAAATCCCAATTTGAACAGTTTGTGACTTTTCGGTGCATATCAGGTAAATGAGGTTTGCAGTTTAATGCATTAGCAAACACGAATCTTCTTTAATATTCTCATGGCATTGTTTCTATATGTGTGCTTTCTCTATTTCAAAAGGTATGGAAAATATTAAAAAAATTTAACCGTTTGAACTTGTAGAGAGCAGTGAGTATTACTCCATCCATGGCGCGTCAAGTGATACAGGTACCTAATTGCCATATTTCTATTAGCTATATGCATCTTCTAGTTCTAGACAGCAAGTTCGTTTCCATCAGTACTTTTTATTTTTTTATTTTTTTTCCGTTTGGACCTAGATTCACTGCTAGTAAATGTCTCCTTAGTGACTTTTCAGGTTCTTAGATCAGAGAACATTGAATATGTGGTGGCTCCATATGAGGCTGATGCACAGCTGGCATATCTGTGCAGCCTTGAAGCTGAAAAGGGTGGTATCATTTCTGTGATTACAGAAGATAGTGATCTAATAGCATATGGTTGCCAAGCTGTAAGAACTCCCACAAATATTTTGATATGATGCAGATGGAGGTCTACTGCTTCTGATGACTTGATCTTCATTTTTGTCATTGGACTTAATGATATTTTTTTGTTTTGATTTGCATTCATTTATTACAGATTGTCTTCAAAATGGACCGATTGGGCAATGGCGAAGAGATAGTGCTAGACAAGATATTTGGTTCTGTGGCCCGTACACCTTCCTTCCGAAACTTTGATATGGACTTGTTCACAGGTGGGTTCATTGTGACATGCTAAATTTAGTTTGCATGTTTCTGTATGGAACAAAAGGACGTTATATTCTCATAAAAAATCAAAGGGTGGATTGAAAGTATTGACAAAAACATGCAAAAAATTATTTCCCAAAACTGAAGGTATTTCTATACCTCATAACGTATACAGACCTTGTTCTATTCATACATCTAATGTGGGTAAACCCTTCCACCAATTTTTGTCATGAAGCTTTCTTGACAAATGTGAAAGCAGATGGACTCCTTTTTCCATCTAAATGACTAAAGAAAACTATATCTCACATTCTGAGTGGTTTTCTATAAATGCATTTGAAACAATGACCGCGTTACTTGGTATTTTCACAGGTATGTGTGTTTTAGCCGGCTGTGATTTCCTTTCATCTATTCCCGGAATTGGGATTGCAAAAGCTTATGCTCTGGTCTCCAAGTACCGAAATTTAGATCGCGTAAGTATTCTCTACTTGTATTTACCCAAAAAAAGCCACATAATAATTTAGAACTAAGTAGATTTTGTGTATAGCAGACCTTGTCAACATAATATAGTATCAAAACAGAATGCATATAAAAGATAGATGTTAACTTGCATCATGATGCATCAAGGGCATATTTGAAAAAGCCTGTTAGTGATCTTTCCACCCTGACAAAAAAAGGGACTTCTAAAACAAGTTCCAATTTTAACTTACGAGACAGTTTAAGATTACATGGAACATGTCATAATCTGGTAGTGCCATTACATACAATCAGCTTCTATTCCACTGAAATAAAAGGAATAGCCTTCAACATGTATTTTCTTCCTTTTTTTCCTTGTAAGAAACGGAAAATATCCACTTGTATAAGACCACCGGTGGTATATTGCACTGTTCAGTGTTTGTTTAGTTTCTTTTCTTATGATCTCTCAAGTTCCTGTCTGATATAAGGATGAAAATCCTATCATGTTTGTGCTCTACCTAGAATAGTGAGACATTTTATGCTTATCCACCCATTGTTTGGCTTTGATCAACCTCACAAATCGATACAAGGCATTAGTAATATTACTTCATTGGATTCTAGATCTGAGTTAAAAATATTCTGATTTATGAATTGAGATTTCTGGCAATTTTTTTTATAACATCTGTGAGTTTCAATTCCCTTCTATTAAAACTAAAATACACCTTCAACTAAGTTTTCAAATTTGCATACGGGCTTAGTCCATCAAAAACATTTATGATTTCCCTAAGAAGCTCCTAATTTAAAAAGATCTCCATAAGCAAGCCATAATCGATAAAAAATGTGGACTTTTCCCCTGGGTACTATTGAGTTATCAAGAAACATTTCTAACATCCATGTTTGCATTACTGTACTTTTTGGACTGGTAGAATTCATATTTTGTATCATTTGTTTCAAATTTTTCTTACTGGTATATAGTTTTAGAAATTTGGATAGCGTAAATGACTGTGCTATACAATGTTATCACTAATATCACAAGTGTTGCATATTTACAGGTTTTATCAGTTTTGAAGTTTGAGAAGGGCAATCAAATGCCTGACGACTACTCCAAATCTTTTACAGAAGCAGTTGCAGTTTTCCAACACGCCCAAATGTGCGTAGTTTGTGAAAGTCAATTACGTACTACTGGAATCAATCATAGTCCATCACCAATTCCTCTTTCTTTGTTGCATATATACAAATACATACTGGCTTATTCCAGTCAGCTAGTGATATATATGATGCCTTTCTTATTACTAATTTGCAGATACGACATTGACACTAAAAAGCTCAAACATCTAAAACCTCTTCCAGAAAAACTTCTACAGTCTCTGAATGGAGAGCTTGAGTTCCTGGGACCGTATCCTTTTTTCTCTTTCATTTAATTAATTTTTTTCTTCTGAATTCTTGATATACTAAAATGATACCTATCAATTCCTTTTCAGCAATTCTACCATGACAGACACTATGACCTACTATCATATACGTACTGGTACCATTGCCCGTTTTATTTGAGGTTTGAACCTATGAGACTTTGTCCTGTTTAGCATGGTCACATGTCTGAGTATTCTTGCTACATTCCTTTGTGTCTTGGCAACTGCTAATTTTTGAGAACCCTTAAAATGTGAAATTGCAAGGAATAATCCAATCACGGGTATGGTTAAGAGAGGGGTGTGTTTTATATTCAGTTTTTCATTGACCAATTATAAATCAGAGAAATGCCTACATCAATTGCTAGTGCAATTGCTGAAGGTAATTTAGACCCTATAAGCATGGAGGCTTTTGATCATTTCCCAAGTTCTGGACGCCATCCAGATTCCCTTGCTATCCAATCCTCTGGTCAAGTAGAAAGTCTTGAAGCCACTGCAGTGTCTACACAAGAGAGCTGCATCACAATCTCTTCCTCCCACAAAACCAGCAAAACTGATGTTTCAGGCAAGTTATTTGAACCCATCTAATGCATATCAACACGTTTTCAATATTAGATTTTAAATTTTGGCTAACAGCTTTTGGTTTACCAAGTAAAGAAAGCAAACACAATGAGTCTTCTTTTTTTGCCCTCTTGCTAATTCTAAAGTCCTCAATACGAACTCAACAAATGCATACATCAATCTAAGCATGTAAGTCATGAATTGATATATGAATAAATAAACTAATCATATCAAATCACGTACATGTATGTGGTATATATGGGTGGATACACAGAGAAACAGATGTCAGTTTCAAATTCAAGTAAATATCTGAAGGAAGCTGCAGCACTAGAGAAACTAATTTTGCCATCAGAAATTCATGGAACGGTAGAAATTCCAACGGTTCAGAACAGAAATTCCCTGAAGGTTCCTGACAACAACCCGTTCAAGAAGAGGAAATGGGATGAAATTCAGTTGGATCCAATAGAGAGCATTACTGTTTCATTTGCGACTGATGAAAGTTTGGGCATCTTGTGTGTCACTCCAGACAACACTCCATTAAAGGTTCTTGACAAGTCTCCTAGAAAAAGAAGGCTCAGTGACATTCAGTCAGATCAGACAGCTGGTCATGTTTCTGGTATAACTGACTTAGGATACTCAGACACCATGTGCATAAATTTGGAATCCCAGGAGAGTGTAAATTCTAAGCCTAAAAGGGTCACAGATGGAAAAAGGGGAGGGAAACCAGAGAAGTCAAGAAGGGGCAGCAGCAAGAGTTCAGAAAATAAAAAGAACAACAGTATCTTGAATTTCTTCTCTCGTGTATAGTATACAAATGAATTTCATTTGTATTTAATTTTTTTTACCGTATAATTTAGGCATTCTTTGAGCCATTTGTTCATTTCAGAGGTGAAGATTGCTGAAAGAGTAGCTCATTTAGGACTTGGTTTAATGTTTCAAAGGTGAACCGTTTATTCATTTCATAAAAGGAAGTTAGGAACTTTTGTATCATGCTATAGGTTCTCCCTTGGTAAAGAACAAACCTGGTAAGGAACTAGTCTCTCTGTCAAACGACTTCTATGAGTTGAGGTGGCATAGGCAGAACCATTTTCTTAAATAGTGCTGCTGTTATTTGTTGGAAAAGATTATAAATTTTTACCAACAGAATTTCTGACCAGAGGATTTTTTTGACTTACAGCAAGTGTTGTGAAACTTGATTGATTATCAGGTGGTGTTCTGATACCACTCATGATTTACTATTCAAGAATTAGGTAGCTGGGAGGAATCTCCCTGAAAACTTGTCTGGGAATCAAAGCAACTATTTCCACTGCTGCATTTCTTTCAGTATCTACAAATCCAAGCAGGTTGCTGTTTTTTTCCTTTGGTAACTAGAATAGTTGCATATATGCATTACAAGGGCCATCATAAATCACTATAGATGTCATCAAAGCCTTTCTTGTGCAATTTTGTAATGCGCCTATATGAGATGGACATAAATTATCTTTACAAATTATCTACCCCAAGGGGTTTGAACCTTAAAACCAAAGACCAAACCTATTACCACTCAAACCATTTCGCTATGGGTTCTTGTGCAATTTTACAGCTTATTGACTATTTAGGGTTATATGAAAGGGAAGAAGCTAAGCACTAAGTAGGGATGTTATTAACTCCACCATGTTAATAGAAAGTTTTATGTCATAAATACACTTTCAAATCGACAAGGATGTAGCACGCTGATCAATGCTTGTTTCTCTCAAGTAGACACTTAAGCCAGCAGGCAGACATGATCTTTAATTCGGTACCTCTCGAGGTTGGTGTAATCGACATAGACAACTCCCCAAACCTTAAAGTGTAACACTAAATTACTCTTGGACCGGTAGTAGGCACTCCATTCTTTTCATCTACGGGGGTCAAGAAAAGAAGAGTTGGTGAGAAGATACATTTTAGGAAAAAAATTATCGAGTGTCAAGATCATTTAATTAACTGCCTGACTTTCCTTTGTAGAGGAAGAAGGTAACAATTACAAGCAAAATTATTCAGCATTCCAGTCCTGCTGGTAGCCCAAAACTTTTGGTTTTGGTTGGCGTGGAGGTTCATACATGTACGTAGTAAGCATGCATGCACAGAATATTGATTGATACTCCCAAAAATCCATTCAACGACCCTCACCTGAATCTTGATCTCTTCTTTCGTGAACGTGACATGTTGATATATTTAGAGTATACTGAACTGGATCACTTGCACGATGATTTATTATTATGAAAAATATCGTCGATTTGAATAATAAATTCACTGTTCCTAATAGCATTTGATTCATGATCTCAATCCTGAAAGAAAGGTTGAGAGCTCAAATTTGACACACACACACACACACACACACACAAACATATATATATATATATATATATAGTTTTATTTGGTCTATTCAGGGGTGAGATCATAATATTGGGTCAATATTCTTAGTACACGGCCGGGGTAATCACATCTAGCATTGTAGGAACAGTACTACTGATCTTCAAGACGAAATTTACAGTTTCTATTGAGATCGATACAATATAACCCATTATGATAAATTTTAATAAGGAGTTACTAATACAATATACTCCATATATATAAATATAACTACAAGAAAAATGACAATTGTGACGGATTAAATGTAACTAAAATGATTATTTATGTTAAAAACAGACTTATTTTGACAGAAAATAATCATCTTCATTGAAAATAACTGATTATAATTGAGCAGTTTTCTCGTAATATTTTAGGGTGTGTCCGAAATACTGCTCGTGCATGCAATTGCTCTAAAAATAGGTCCTTAGAGTGTGATGTCAAATGCGATAAAAGAGTACTCGAGTGTATCTTCCCCTAACACCAATTTATTTAAGTAGTATCAAAGCTAGAGGTTATGGGTTCCGGTAGTTGCGCAAGAAATTAACCTGTCTCCCTCAATTTGTCTATAGATAATTTTGTAGAAACTAACTTTTACGTTTCCATCTGCCCTTCTTCAATTCCATGAGAATGACTAGATCATCAGTTGAAAAAAAAAACGAATCAGCTTGTCTTGAAATCTTGACTATTTTTTTCAACAAAGAAAAATCTCCTTGTAGAATATAATTACAGAGAGACTGTAGAGAAGATATTTGCAGTAAAGATAGTACTAGATTTTGAAATTTCCAGATTTAAGCTAGTACTACCTACGTGCCCTCTACTGTTTATGATCTTATTGATATTTTTATGTAAACTTGAAGGTTTCAATCCTGTTAATTATGTTGTGCATATAATCTGCAAATATGATATAATTTCTTTTATACATATATATATATATATATATATATATGTATGTGTGTGTGTATGCGCGCGCACACATATATATTTGCTCTGTCAAGTTTTAGATTTGCGTTCTCGAAAGCTTGGGAATAGTTGAAGTACTCATGTATCTTGTATTAATTCACAGGGAGATCAACAACCAACAATACTATAAAAAAAACGAATATTTGTAATAGATTATTTGCGACAATAATGACTATTTAAGATGAAAACAGACTTATTTATGTAGGAAATAGCTGTCTACAAATAAGAAGTTTTCTTGTAATGCAATCGCTGAGAAGAGTTGGGTGGACTGGGATATATAGTGCATATATATGTTACATGAAGTGATTAGCCTTAATTCTAATTAGAGATGTTCTTGAACATTATTTGTAACTGTTATTATTATTAGCAGTAATTGTCTTTGTCTTTGCCAAAAAGAGACCTCTTGTAGTTCAAGATAATAGTTTCTGCAATAGGGAAATATCAGTCACACATGGCAAAATCGAAGGTGACAGTGAATATTGTTTTAAGGATTGCCAGACACCAAGAAGCAGCACATGCAACATCAATTGACAGTACTATTGGGAAAATTAATTTCATTAGGTTTGAGATTTTCCAACAATATTTTTGTTAGATTTTATGTAAATATACACAACAGAAGAAATATCGTAAGGATAATCTGTGTGGCTATTCCACAAGTAAATTCAATGTTTAAATCCCTGATTTTGCCTTCACCCAATATGTAGATGTGCTATGTAAATAAATCTAAAGATACATTCAAGATGCCTACAGCCTAAGAGTTTTTCCATCACATGACAGAAAATTCTAAAATTTAAAAGATGGCTCTGCCGATAGATGACTGAGTTAATGCATGGAGAAATGCCAGGCACATCCCAATAAGGGAAGTGGCAGGTGCCCCTGCTTTATTGCAACTTTGACACGTACGTACACGGCATTTCTGAAATATGAAGGAAATTATAGTGGAGCTCGGCCACTTGCTGCAATTAATTCAACGACAGATCGAATTAGTCAACAATTTGGTAATTTTATGGACTTTAAGCTGGAATCTATATGCCAAGCTAGCTGGGGATGAGTAAAATAGCGATCTAGCTATAAGATTCAGTGAGATTGAGTTCGATCAGTTCAGATCATGAAAAACGGAAACAAAAATAAGTTAAAAATTACCTATCTTGGAGCTGCATTGAGCACAAATTCCCAGGGATTTGGTAGCATCGATCATGTCCAGACGATCGACTTTCCAGGACAAGAACGCTTTCAACTCAAGTCATGATAAAGTTTCAACTCGACTTTCTATAACTAAAATTCAATGATACATTAATCATCAATAGTTGTAAGGAAAATCCCAGCTGATGGTCTCGATGGTAAAAAAGATCATGTCTAGTCTCTTCTTTAAATTTGAGATCTCAAATAAAAGAGATATATATATTTATTAAATTCTAGAAGAAATTTAAAAACTTAATTTATCTCATAAAACTGATTTAACAAAAGAAGATTATTCGTTCTTTATAAACATGAACAAGACTTTATCCATAAGCAATGTGGGATTATTTATCAACACTCTGCCTCAAGTATAGACCGGTATTTTTTTTGTTTCTTGTCACGGGATAATTAAGTAGTATGAGCCTCTATTTGTATTATGGTAAGTTCTGATACTATGAAAAAATTTATGAACCTAATTCATTTCATAAAACCGATTTAACAAAATAGAATTATTACTTGACAAACCCTTCAAAAAATTCATACAAATAACAATAAATATTATTAGAATACTTGTTTTATATGTTTATTTTTCTTACCTTATACAGTCAAATTCTTGCAATTTGATCTTAGCCAGTGTTTGTTTGGGAGCCCAAAACATCACATATATGGAGATCGAGCAGTTTCAAAGCTAGCCGGTGATGATGATGTCTTCTGGTTGGTACTGAAACGATTTATGTGTGTGTGGTTGGAACCACCGCCACGTTGCCGATTCACGAGACTCTCGGAACGTAATTAGGGCCATGCAGGACCACCTGATGACCTACAAAAAAAGACTCCCGAAAGTCGAAACCACAACCGAAACTCATGCATGCGTATGGTACGGGATATAAAGCGCGCATCTAGCTCCCACCTAACAACGTCATGCGGTCTAGTTGCTGTAGTTTTACCTACTGCTACACACACCATGCAGATTAACCATCCTGATCCACTTCTTCGTCTTGGCATGGCTGTAATCATCCCTCACTACAACAAAATAGACTTTTTCCCACGATTTCTTTTTCCACTATATACGCTCATGAAGAGTACTAATTTATTGTTACAAATTGTATTAGTGGGAAAAAAATGGTCTTTTCCCATTAACTGCTTTAGACAGCAAAACACATTCAACCCTATGTAACTATCTGTAGTAATATTTAATCATTTGCGGCGAAATTTCAATGTCGTAAATAGTCATTGAAACAAAATTAGAGGGAAAGTTCAAATAAGTAGAAGCAAAATGCCCCTTTTTCCTTCTTTCTCCCACGATGGCTATCTGAACCCCCAACCCTATCTCGCTCTCTCTCTCACTCCCCCGATAGCTTTGAACCGCTGGAGTCCCTAGCCGTCGTCGATAGTGGGTTCGTATGCCGGTAAGTCTCTGACCGGCCATCGCTCGGTAGCAGACTCTCTCTCTCTCTCTCTCTCTCTCTCTCAATTTCTCCCTCTGTTTCTCCAATCTCTCAACCACCACCCACGCCATCAGCCACCGCAAGCACACCAGGCACGACCAACCATCACCACACAACACCACAACCAAGCCCCTTTATGTCAAACAAGCACCGCAAGCCACCATCGCACGCCCCTTTCCTCAACGAAGCTTCCAGCTGCTCTGTACCCAGCCACTGTCCGTCGTGCAGAACCACCTAGTTGTGCCCAGCCCCATCGCCTCCTTCATCCACAGACCACGAAGTCGTGATCCCTCGTGGAGATGCCCCTTTTCTCTCCTCGCCCACGAAGCATCTAGTTCCATCTCTAACCAGCCCCTAAATTTTGGTATAATCCCTATTTCCCTATCTCTTAGATTAATAACTACACTTGATTAAATGATGTTGTATTTGAATGCTTGGACATAGGCAAGTTGTGTTATACTTGGTTGGAATTGTATTGAGCCATGATGAATTGAATATGTGTGTTGTATTTATTATGAGGGTTGGGATTGAAATATAGATCTGTGGTACTCCATTACATGCTGATTTGCAGGGGTGTGGGAGAGGGCAATTCTTATCTATCTTGCTTGTTTTATTATTTCTCAACTTATCAATTAATTTCAGTAATATACATTTCAATTCATTCGTTGATGTGTCTAAAGTTTTTTGTTTTTGCAGTCATGCAATTCTTATCTATCTTGCTTGTGCATTTCCTGTAAGTTATTTTAATATGTTTTTATTTATTTCATTGTGCAATTATCTAACAAATTGGATTATTACTAGTGTAAAAAAATATTATCTAACAATTATCTAACAGATGAGCAAATGACCAACCACTTAGAAAGAAATAAGAGATAGACTGGTCAGCATGAACATCCATAGATAGATATAGCTATCAATAAATTACGTTACAATGTGGACATTAGAAGAGATAAGAGTGAGTCCAGCCGGTCGTATTCTTGTGTTAAAGAAATATTTTTGGTTATGTCTAGTTGTGATCAAGAGCCACAAAGGCATAAATCCAACATATATATATTCTGCTTCTGACTTGATTCAACTTTTAGTTTGTGTTGCTACATACCTGTCAGTTTTTTCATTCTTTGTTTTCTTTTTCAATACCACGGCCTTCATGTGCCACACTACTTCTCTGATATTCCACTCTTTCTCAACATATAAATACATATATATAGACATAGATTACTGATGGGAAGGAATATTAGTTCCCAACATTGTATGATACTTTATGCCCAAGTTGCTAGGTTACTATGAAATGTATTCTACTTGCCCCAATCAAATCTTATCATGTAAGCATTCTTAGTGCAGACAGTTTGATCGACTCTCGCTGTATATTTCCCTCTAATACAGTGAGGTTTACCAACTAAATTGTCGTTAACTAAGCATACTTACAAAAGAAAATGATCTGGCTTTGAATATAATAATAAGAAAAAAAAGGCTTAAAGCTTGTATTGTATTTAGTGAACCAACCAGCACATCAAACTTGGACCTGCATATGTCATTTTCAGTGACCGGCAAAGCTAGAACTCAATGATGAAAGGAGGAAATCTTGTTTTGAAGGACCCTTTAATTATCAATTATTAAGTTTTTGGTACAAGGTATTTTCCCTTGTGTGCTTTCCACATATTTTAGGTAGAGTTTGTTTCTTAATCGCTGCATATTACACCTTTTTTAGTTGAAATGAGTTAAAAACAAGCAATATATCAAGAGTTTTTTTTACTGAAGTTAGCAAATGGGTTTTCCAGGAGCAAGAGGGCATCTCAAGGTCAGCATCTTATTCTCCCTCACTTATGTTTATTATTTAGTACTTATGTTTATTATTTAACAATATCTTAAGATGTAGTTTGATCAATAGGTTGTGAATGTACAACACCATAAAGTGGGGGAGGCTAATGAACCTACCATGTATAGGATATTGTCTATGGATGAATCTAGTTTTACATTAGTAATTGGAACTGGTAAGATATTGTCTATGGAAACTCGGTGTCAACAGATGCAAATCTGTTTACTCCTGATATGCTAGGTTTTATTTCTCTCTATCCCTATGATTGTATGAAAGCTATTAATTGGATACTGGAGTTGCATGTCCCTTAAATATTTTCAGATGTTCCTGATGTTCAGAGCAACAATGAAAAGTTGTTGGAGAATCCATATCTTCAGATGCGTGGCATACTTCAGCTAGCAAATGATTTTGGATCTGGGTTGTAATCTGATGTGGTGGTTTTGTGGAACTTCATATTTCTTGGCGTGGAGACACTGCTGTTGATGTCACCATTAATAATTCTCATGCTCTTTCAGCGCCTTCCATTATTTCTGTAACTGGGATATGCTTGATTTCATAAGTGTGCAAAATTAATTTGGAACCTGATCCTAGAGAATTCTTTCTGGAGTCTATTTAATGCTTCAAGAATCAGGCGTTAATATCTACAGATTTTTATGCAGAGATTACTGCAAAATGGTGAGCCATATTGATTTCTGCTTCTCATATGAATATACAATACTTTCATATCATGAATTAACTCAGGGACCCCTTCTTTTGCTAAAGATATTAAGTTTGATATTCAGATGATGTGTAGGAATGGAGGCACGGCATTAAACATTAGAGCAGTTGTCCTGGAAATGTTTTTGAGCGATTGGTTCATTGACATATCTACCTATCAATCTTCCAATATATGTTACATCAAGGGCTTGATGTATCTTCAGGTACTTCCATCTGTACTCAAACTGTAATTAAGTAGTCATTTACTCAAACTGTAATTAAGTAGTTATTTACTCAAACTGTAATTAAGTAGTCATTTATGTGGATTTACTCGGACAATTAGACAACCACCCTGTACACCCTGTATACTGTAAGCAAATGTGCCCTGACATCCTATCCCTGACATCCTATGTTCACTCTTCCTTTCTGAATTATTTTGTATGTGATATTTAGTAATTTAGTTGAATGTTGATTAGTAGGTGTGAAACAATTTCTTGATTTTTATTTTTACAATTATTTTTTTTTCTGAATTCTTTTACCATTTGCCGCAAAAATACCTCGTGGTAAATACATTTTTTTTTGCTGGAAAACATTTTTTTCCACCAAATGCTCAAGTGGGTAATATTAATACCCACTAGCACATTTCGTCAAAAAATATAGTATTTCTCACTAACCAATCTAATTTGAGTAATCTTTTGCCACGAAATTTATTGACTATCTCCACTATCTATTTGGTGGGAAAATGTCACAATTTTCCACTAGTTCACGAATTAGTGGAAAAAAACACTTAGTGTCACCAACTTTAAGTCACTACTCTCCCACGGATAAACTTAGTGGGCAAAGAGCATTTCCCACTACGGCTATAGTATTTCCGACCACATGCCCTTGCGGCAAAAACTCACAAATGTTGTAGTGCCTGTACGTACGTACAGCTTGGCCACACCTAGCTACCAGCAACAAGGCCCTCCTTATCCACCGTTTCGTGCATGGATGCAGGCCCGCGCGCGCGCCAGAGATCGTGGTCAGAATATTTTGAAAGTGATTTTTGGATTGGCATGTATTGACTTTTGTTAGTTGCAAATGAACCGATTACACACAAGTACATGTATATAATATATATATATATATATAAAAGTAATACAACATACAGTCGTGAAGTGCATATTTATATATAAATACCGTATAATCATTTTGAAAAAAAGTAGGATGCATGCCTAGTTTGTTTTCGTAGATGAGATGAGTTTAGAAAAAAGTTAAAAATTAAATAAAATATTTTTAAGATATATTTTTTTAAGATTATTTTTATTTTGAGATTTGAAAATTTTAAATTGTTTATTTTATTTTATACGGGAATTTGAAAAAATTATAATAATTAAATTAGATGAGATGAAATAAAATGAAAAGTTTTGTCAAAATGAACAATTAAGGGCCACTATTAAAAAATTAATTTTTTATATAAATTCTGTATTTATTTATTTTTTTGAATGGATTGTGTGGCGATTCCACAACTACATATATATATATATATATATATTTATTTATTTATATTTATAATTCACATTTCACACACATTATTTGCATGAGAAGGACAAAGTACTTGCCGATGGAGATCAGATCTGTATGTACTATATGGTACATAAAGATCTGATCTCCATCGGCAGGTACTTAAATGGATATTAAGGGACAGCCGATTAGGATCGATGGGCAAGTCGCGTATTGAGATATTATTTGAGCCGGGATGACTCCATGCTCTATCGGTCTCTGAAGTCATATATATATATTTGGAATAATACCAGCTACAAGTTAATGATATGGTGTATTAGTCTTACGTATATCTTTCATAAAAAAAGTAAATTTTATTTAAAAAGAATAGATTTTTTATCTTATATTTTTTTATGGTATAGTTTACTTTTTTTTATAAATAAATTACATAAAATTTATCTATTTAGAATTTATAAAAATCATTATTCTATATTTTTAACTATTTATTATATTTTATGTGAGAATTTAAAAAAATTTTAACGATAAAATAAGATAAGATAAAATATTTTTACTATTCAAACGGGCGTTAGACCCCGCTTAGATGTTAAGCTGAGTTAAGATAAATTGAATTCTTTATGAATAGTAGCTAGTGAGTTGAGATCGTAGAGTGAATTTTGTAGGGCCCACCTAAAATAAATTAAGATGGTTTAGATGTTAAGGTTAGTTTAAGTTTATTTATGAGAAGTTGGAAATTAAAAGTTGTGAGTCCTACGTATAAAGAGGTTTTGAGTTGAAATTAGTTTAATGATTTGAAAATTGAGTATTAATTTAGATGTTAAATTTTGTTTAAAATTAAATCGAACTGAATTGATTTTAGTTCAATCCAAGTTTTAAAGGGTCCGGTTCGGTTTGGCTATTAGAAATTCTCATCTTAAACTCAAAATTCTCATATCATCATTACAATTTTTTCAAATTCTCATACAAAATATAATAAATAATTTAACTTTTTTCTTAAAATTTTCAAATCTCAAAACAATAATAATTTTAAAATATAATATTTTACTATTTTATCTTAAAACTTAAAATTCTTATTGGATTTGGCCACAAGAAATTCTCATCTCAAACACAAAATTCTCATCTTATCATTATAATTTTTCTAAATTTTCATATAAAATATAATAAACAATTCAATTTTTTTTACTTTTTTAAAATTTAAAAATAATAATAATAGTTAATCTTTCATCTAAAATTCAAAATTCTCCATCTCAACTTCAGTAGTGGCCAAACCGAACGTCTCCTGCATGGCTTTAATTTGGGTTTCAATTTTCTACGTACAGATAGAGGTGGTTGATTGGGAGGCTCCTAATTTTGAACAGTGGATGCGAATCGAGTCATTCTGATCTGTCACCTAGCTAGCTAGCTAGCTAGCCTATCTATAAAATATGCCGACCTAGGAAGAAATTATATATCATCCTCCGTCCACCGACATATACTTTTCAATTTTTTTTGAATAAAAAGTAGGTTAAAAAAATAATCCCTATGTTTTGGGTCAAAAAAGACCCAAAACCAGATTAGTCCACGTGTTTCAGTGTTTGGTAAAAACATCATGGGTCGACATATTCCCTTATATATAACCTTTTCTTTTTCTTCTTTGAAAAATGACGCATACATTCCTACATATACATGTATGTATGCTTGTTTTGTTAAGTACGCACGTTAACGGCGACCTCGGGGCGATGGAAAATAGACGTAAATGTGTAGGCGGAATATATTTTTTGCGGCGAGCTTTTGTCGACGGGATGGAGATTTTTCTTGTATATGCTATATTCAGATAGCTAAGATACAGAAAATGACATTTCAACTGCATGAAAAAATTATCTATTAAGTTTTCTAATCATTTCATTGATCTATCATAACCTTTTACTTGCTAAAAAGAGCTTTAATTTCATTGTATAATATTATTTATCACAATAATAAATCCACTTAATTGCCTATAACTAAGATTTAAAAATTTATTTAAATTAAGGCCCCGTTTAGATAGTGAAAGTGTTTTATCTTATTTCAATATTATAATTTTTTCAAATTTTTATACAAAACATAATAAATAATTTAATTTTTTCAAATTCTAAAATAATAATAACATTAAAAAATGATTTTCTATCAATATTTTATTTAATTTTTATTTAAAACCATCTCATTTCATTTCATCATCTAAACCGCACCTAACTAAAGACGAAAGTTTCCCACTATTAATGATTACTAACTAATATAGATCAGGAAAAAAAGTACAAAAAGTATTGATCTTTTCCAACCATTTAACTCTTATAATATAATTTTATTATTAATTGTAAGAAAAAAGACTATCCATCTTACTATAGATATTAACTCTTTGTTACCTACCTCCAATTTGATTCCCTCACCAGCTCTTAACTACTCTATTTCAAACTCTTAGTATTTCCACCACTTAATTTTGATGTTATATATATATATATATATATATATATATATATAAAGTTACTCTTTCTCAAGATTATAAGAATATTTTTGCATTTTAGAGTTTTTGTGACAGAAGAAATTCAGGCAACTGATGCATGATAGTTAAAAATTCTTGAAGCACAAAGCTCTTGATGATCTCCCCTAAAGTCATAGAAAAATGATATATATAAGTCACAAATTCACAAGTTTCGTATATTCTTTTTATAAAAAAAGTGGACCCTATCATAAAAAAGTGTGAAGTATCATTTTTTGTTGATGGGACCTATATTTTTACAAAAAACTTATACAAGACTTGTATATAATATTACTCAAAGTCATGCCATGTATTTTTTTCTTTATTATAAAATGAATTAATTGCAAGTGTAATGCTTAATTGATCTCATAATATAATCATTCATCTTCTTGCCAATGCTACACATGACCTAATTTTATTAGAGAAATGATAGTTACAGTCGTGAGTGTATAAACGATATACAATCTCTTTGAAAAAAGTGAATAAATATTAGATCCATATAAAAAAACTAAACTTTTAATAATAGATCCTACTTTTTTTTAAAACGACTGCAGGGTTTTTATGTACTCTACGACTGTGCTTAGCATTACTCATCATTTTATTATTACTTAATTATCCATCTCTTGTACTACTTTCTCTTTTAGTTACTACTTTGTTCATTATTACTTTAATTTTATCATTTATTACCATTTCATTTTGATCGGTACTCTCTTGCACTTTCCGGTAGTAGCTTACTGCTTTGTTTGTTATCTATATTTAAATATGATCATCTTTCGTCCATAATATTATATATTATACATTGTGCGAATTGAATATGCGCCTAGTACTCTAAAAGGTGACGCCATGGCCACGAGTGCAATGTTGAAATGTATCCAACATTTAAGCAGTTAAGAAAGCATGCAGAGAGGTTGGTAGGAGCAACCAACACTCTAGCGCGCGCACACCGAGCTTACTTTATTTGTGATTCTCACAGAAAAAAACGAGGGGGGAAAACCACCAGTCCAAGTCAAATGTTAAAAGTCTGCACTTATCTAACCTTAGCTGCATCAGTAATACTTATAATAAGCCCCACCAATATTTCATTCTCTTGTTCTTTCTGATCTGCACTGAATTTTTAGGGCTTTTTATCTTTTTTTCTCTGTGCATGCTTTGATCCATCTTTCTGTGGGGTTCAGTCCGTCGATGAGGAAGCCTTGCTGTGAAAAGAAAGAGACTAACAGAGGATCATGGTCCCGGGAAGAAGACCAGAAACTCAGTGATTACATCAAACAACACGGCGAAGGTTGTTGGCGTTCACTTCCTAAGGCTGCGGGTATTAACTCTCTCTCTCTCTCTCTCTCTCTCTGTGATGAATTTTTGGAGCTAAGCTCTCCATGCGGCTCTTAGATTCCATTATTCTTAATTTTTCTTGTAATTCTTGAGACCCTTTTTCTTCGTCCTCTTCTTTTCACATATACAATTACTTTTTTTTATCACCAATTGACGAGTGATAATCGTCGAGAACCAATATAGATTTAAGCTAAAAGGGGTAAAAAAAAGGTGGTTTGGTCTGATACTTTTATGTTGATTAGGGTTGCGTCGTTGTGGTAAGAGTTGCAGACTCAGATGGATAAATTATCTAAGGCCAGGCCTTAAACGCGGCAACTTTGGAGAAGATGAAGAGGATTTGATCATCAGGCTTCATGCTCTCCTTGGAAACCGGTGGGTGTGATATATATTTAGATTATTTATTTTTCTGCTAAAATATTTTTATTAATTCACAAAAACAAAAAAGGGGGTCGGGGAGGGTCCAAAAATTTCAGTGCTCATTGCAGTAATCTTTGCATAAATTTTCTCTGCCATGTAGTACGTACCTGTAATCGATATTAATTACCTTTTTTGCTTTGGAAAAAGGCTATTTTTAGTGATTTTTTTCCTGATTCTTTAAAAATTAAAATTATTCACAAATTATATATATATTCACATGACGATCGATTTATATATATAGATGGTCACTGATAGCGGGAAGGTTGCCTGGACGTACGGACAACGAGGTAAAGAACTACTGGAACTCTCATCTAAGGAAAAAGCTAATACAGATGGGAATTGATCCTAAAAAACCACATCAGCTGGGAGGGAAAGCAATTTCTTGTGCTGGAAAACCATTTTTATCCAAGAATCAAGCGCCTAAGCAGCTACTGACCATCCATCGGAATGACAATCATCAGGTCCTGAAATTTAAGAGCAGTGATCTTCACATCAAAACCTGTCTGCCAGACTTGAATCTTGATCTTACTCTAAGCAGCACAGCTCCAAGTACTACTACTCTTGTGGAAGAGAGCTAGCTAGCTAGCAAGCTACCCATCGAAAACTTAAAAAAGTTGCTCGTTTTCATGGCATCTGATCTTCTATAATCAAAGTAGTTAGTCATATATATATGATCTGTTAGTGCAAAACTGGAGATCGACTAAAAATTAATACCATCTAAACTTATCTCACGTATTTTAGCAGTGGAGGAGTTATATATTTATAGCATGTTAGTGGTTGTGATGAATATATTCGTGTGAAGTAGTACTATATGGCTAGAGATTGTATTTTTCTAAATGTCTCATCAAGCCATGCCTACTTTTCTATGTAATTTGACTGTAGTGAGTACTACTTTAGTCATATATTTCTAACAAGCATATGTATGCTTCGGTGCTCATTTACAGTATTTCTGTTGCCATATATATATATATATATATATATATATATATATATATATAATATTATGTACTCCGAATAACTTAATATTATGAGTAATGTCATATACACGTACCATACTCTCTTTTATCCTACTAAGTAAAATATTGTGGCACATTCACCATTAGATGATAAAAAAAATCAAATAAAAGATAATTCAATAGTGATGAATGTGTCACATCTTACTTAGTAGGATGAAAATAAGATAGTAATGTGGTGTACAGACTTTTCCTTAGCTTAATGATACACCTTATACAAATTTTTTACAATTATTGTATAACTCATTTTAAGTCGACCAATGTAATTGTGCACTTCATTAAAAGATAATTTCAATTTTACATGATCACCACCCTTTATTTGAAGTAGAGTTGTAAAATAATTGTAGACTAATCGTAGCTAGGTTTATAATTTTCGTATATTTACCTGTGATCGAAGCTCATTTATAAGCTAAAAGGAAGTTGAAGATATTTAACTAAATGGTACCGTACATATATATATTATATATGCATATAATATGTTTGAAAGTTCGGCAACCAACATATGTGATTATAGAATATTAAGGTTTTATGCATGCCTGGAACTTGTATCTTTAGGGGTTGCAGTTGGTAAACTTAAATGGGCAGAATTATAAGTCAAGCTTCGCACGTAACTAGGTGAGTTTTCTTTCCAAGTTCTTATATATATATATATATATAGCTATATATGCCATGTCAATATGGTATTAATTCCTTTATGTACGTACCTAGCTTTTGGTAATTTGCTTGTTTCATCAAAATGGTAGCGATTTAACTAGTTCGGTTATGGTTACTACCAACCTGCTATGGTAGTACTCCCAGCTTGTCCCCCACATACAGTCCACCCCTGCCTGGGCGTAATGGTCCCTTCTCTTCCCGCGGTGATCGAAACCTTGCCCGCTAGCTCGTACCCACTGAAAGAGCGGGCGAATTGTCCAACCTATATCGTCCAGGAATCTCCATGGAAAACTAGAATACCAAATCCAACAAAGTGCAATATCAATCAAAACCAAGCCGATCTCAAATCCAATCAAATAAAGTACTTTCATTTCAAACTCAAACAGTCAAACTCATGATCTCAAATTTGTACGTTCTAATGAATGATCAAGTCAGATTCGATCTGCTCAGATTAGATAATCAAATATGAGTAAATTGTTAGATCTAATCTGCTTAGATCTTAGCATATTTGATCTTTAATTCTCAAATTCAAGTTTCTGTCAGCTTCGAGAACCACGAGCGTGGCCCTGAGATAAATGAGATAGGAAGAGAGAAGAAGAAGAAATAAGGATACGAAGATAGGAGAAGAAAGATAAGGAGAGAAGACAAAAGATATGACTGCAATTAGGGTTATATATATAACTAGGTGGGTTAGATTTTACTAGGCGAGTGGAGTCCCCATCTGGCCCTGAGTCGCCCTATTAAAATTCTACTCTTGTTATGCCCGCCTAGCCATGGTAATGGTTGAGTGCCCGCTCGTTACCCTAAGAGCTGGGCAAGCGGGCCCTCACTACCCAAGCGTAAACGTGGTTTTGGTGCCTCGCTAAACCATGTGCATGATAGGCTAGGACCTCATGAAAGGTCTCACAAGAGATGGTAATTGGATTGTGAAGACTTGCATGATGAGTAGTGCTACATCTCTTGTTAGATGTTTAATAGATGAGACTAGATAGGACTTACTAATACTTATAACTAGGGCTGCAACAGTAACTTCAACTAGTTTTTTGTGGGTATGATGACGGTTGTGACTGACCCTTTGCTTGGATCGATCGTTCAAGACATGATAAATTAAGTTGCATGCATGCATGAACATGATATATATATATTGGTTAATTTGAAAGGACAAAAAAAAAAAAAAACCATATTTGATAAAAACAGTAGGTATCATGCATGACTTGGTATGTTAGATTGTAAAATTAATTTTATTATAAAATAGATCTAACGTATCATATGAAGTAATATCAATTTGTAAGTTTATTTTGTGGGATCTTTTGTGGGTGTAGTACTTCTCTTGTTTAACTCGCCCAAATGATGATTATTTTAAATTGATCGAATTATTTTTCTGTTGTCTTGACAAAAAAAAAACGTGATATCCTAGGTTAATATATATATAAGACCATCAATGATCTCATGTTTCGCCATGTATACTGATGACCATAATTTGGCGCCTTATTACTCAACATATATGTGTGATATTTCATATTGTGAAATTTTCATATATATATATATATGATAGCTAGGTAGCTATATATATGTATATATGTATATATGGATGTATAGTATAAGGCCATGAAACTCTGAAATTAAGGTTTTTGAATCATTCAAATCAGTGTTTCCATTGAGATTTTGACTAATAATTGTAGATATAAAGCAGATGTGACCAGAGCCATATCAAGGCCAGCTATAAAATTAGTTTTTGTGATTTGCATTGAATTAATTAGTCAAATTACTCCATGTGATTTTTAATTGAACTAGCTGATCATGACATGCCACATGTAAGAAATTAAAACCAGTAAAATTTTATCCATATATATATATAAAGACAATCTTAAAAACCCATAAAAATTAAAAACCATGTTTAAAATAAGAATTAAAAAAATTAAAATCAAAGAAACCAAAAAGGAAATCCGAGAAAGAAAAAAGGAAAAAGAAGTTATTATAGAATAAGATTGAAAATCAGTTTCGGAAAATTTTGAGCCGAAGCTAATTCCTAGAAAAGAACGCTTGGCGTGGGATTTTGACAAACTCTATGCCAATTGATCCAAGCAGGCCCGATTAGGGGTGGCAATGTACTACACAACTCATTAATCCAACACGAACACGACACGATAATAACGGGTTATGGTTTAGTCTTAACGGGTTCGGATAAAACGGATTGACCTGTTAAGACACAATTGTTTAACAGGTTGATAACGAGTCAATCCGTTATAACTCGTTATGACACGTTAAGAAAGTTAAAGTTACAATTATGCCCCTATACCCAAAAGTAAAATTGTTAGAATTTTAATTTCGATATTTTTATTGTTTAGATTGTAATTTTGAACTTGTAGTTAGTTTTATAATTTTTATAGATATTATGATTTTAACATTTATAGAAAATTATGCTAAATTTAATTAGGTCAAATAGGTTAATTTCAAACCTATTCAACCCATTTACATAAAAAGTTTGAAACTGGTCGTATTGTATTGTGTAAACCTATTTAGTAATATTCACTAATGGATTAAAATGGGTTGACATGACACGACACGTTATGTTAATAAGTCGGGTTAGGGTTGACCTATATGGTATAATATATATGCTTTGACACGATACGAACATGACCCGTTAATACGATTTGACACCCCTAGGCCTGATAATCAAAACCAAGAAAATCATTTACAAAAATGAAAAATTTCATATTGATAAAAAACCACTACAACAAATATGAATTTTTGCGGCAATGTATTTTCGTGGAAAAAGGTATGAAATCGGCGGGAAAAAGTCTATTCCCACCGATTATAGTCGCGGCCGTGGGGGGGAGGGGGGGTGCTTGTGGAATGTAATTGGCAAAAGAAAGTGTTTTATCCCATGAATAAACCGACTCATTAGAAGTATTCACTTTTACTGATGAGATTAGTCGTGTGAAAAAATTATTTTACCATAGGGAATATGATAGTATTTTGCGGTAAATCTTTGAGAAAAAAAACTCGTGAAAAAATGCAGTATTTATTTTTATTTTTGGAATAAAACCATATATTCTATATTTCATTAATTAGGATATTCAATCGTTACAAATTTTGTCATATATAACATATATAGCTATAAAGGCCCTCCACCCGGGCCATGCATCTTCTATCCATACCTAATTAATTTCTTCATTTACCGAAAAGGAATGAGTATTTGTTGTAATTAACAAACAAGCCATAACTTCATGATGTGCTTCCTTGCAAAGTGAGCAGGCACAAATTAAGGCCGTACGTATGAATTTATATATATATATATATATACATATATTCATGTGGCTCATAAGTTTGTACGTACGTACGTTGTTGTTTGTGATCACAAAAGTTAGAGATAACGTTATTAAATCAGCTTTGTTGACTTGATGGAAAGCTGCAGATATATGATCATGAGACGATGACGACCAAACATTCAAAGTAAAAGTTGTAGGCCTAAAGTAAATATTAAAAAAGAAACCAATGTGCAACTTCCGATATAATTCATGATTCACCTATATCTGGAAGGAGTTAGTTGCATGCACATGCACATATGCTTCGGTCGAGCAGATTATAACTAACGCTTTGGACCAATATTGCTGCATGTCAAGATCATGTTACAGTATTTTCAACAAAATGCTGCATGCATGCTTCGATCGATACCTAATGTTCAAGTGATCAGTTATGATCGTCAGTTATGTTTTCTCATGCACTTTTGAAGTTTCAACTTAATAATCTTACTCTCGCGATCGTTATTATTTTCTTCACGGTACTGATCATGTTTTGCCTGAATTTTCTGACTTTTAGCATTAACGTCTGATCATCTTCTGAGCAGGCTAGCTATTTTTGTTGACGTACGTGTCTCGGTATTTATTTTTGTTTAGGTGTAGTACTGTTTGTACTTCTCTTGTAATATTGATGGAAAATTAAGTATGATGACCATGCATGGTCTTGTGACACTAGTTAGTTGTTCAACAAAAACTAGGGATTAAAATTGAGAATGGTGCAAATAGCTAGAGAACTCTTAAATAAACTCGAAGATTAATTAGGGTTCTACTAATAAGAGTCAAAAAGTATCATTTTGAAGCCCACAAGCTGGGCTTAAATAGGTAAGAGACAGAGACCACCAGGCATAGCTTGGTGATGCTGAAAAGAGCTTTATGAATTGGGGTCACATGCACGATTCCAATACATGTAGCCAAAGAGCTTTATGAATTGGGATCACATCCACGATTCTTGTCATATCTACACTGATCTGCCTATTTGAGGTAGTCTAATACCATCAATGTCGAATCTATCAGCTTAGTGACATCATACTCAAATCCTCTTGGATCATTTTGTTGCACACCACAACCTTGCTATTTATTTTTATTTTTTTGTAATTCCACTTCATTTAATCTTATGATGTTATGTTGTTGTGGTTTGAATGGAGATTATGACGCCAAACAACATATCGATTATTCTGCAAGCTAATTTTAACATATAATTCACAGGAAAGAACACAAGAAAATCATCCAAAATACAGAAAAATACTTATGATGTTCAATTCAAAATTATCAAATCAAATAATGTAAAAAATTAGTCCATAAGCTGGGCTGTATAGTTGAAAATTGTCCTTATCAGAATTTTACCAAAAATAACAAAATCTCAATAATCATGCCAAAATTAAATACGTAATAAAAGAAGTAATCTGCCAAAACTCTAGCCAAAATCAGGTTCAGAAACACTTCCTAAATGATAAATGAAATATTACCACAAAAGGAAAAAAATAACTAAAAATGGAGTTTTGGAAGGGAAAACAGTGGAATTTAACCTTGAAAAAAATGTGCACTAGCAAAACTAGGTGACCACAACTTGCGTGCTGAAAAGAGCTTTCTGAATTGGGATCATGTGTAGTTCTGATATCCATAGCCAAAGTTATAGCCAAAATATCGAAATGTACCCAAAACTGTCCCGATTAGAAAAATCTCAAGATTACCTGCCATCTTTGTGTTGATCTAGCAACTCAAGGTATCTCAACACTATCAACATGCCATCTGACAACTCAGCATCATCTGACAGCTTGAATCGTCCTACATTAGATTAGCTTAAATATGGTTGTAGCTCTCATGTGTGTCTCTAGAGAGGGAGAATCTAACTAAAACTCTACCATTTATGCCTTTGTTTTCATGCAGTGACAAATAAGATGTTTTATTCATTTTTCACCCCCATCGGTCTATCAATCCTAGAAATAAGGATTGATTCACAACAACCCATGCATGTTAAGCTGATACAACAATCTCATGTAGATAAAGGAGCTGAAACAAACAGAACACAGATTAATTTTTGTAACACCCATTCTTGTCAACAATTCTCATTTCTCACTATATAACTACAATATTAGAGATGGGTTCTGCGGGGAAAAAACTAATTGGCAATACTGTAATAGTCAGCTTTTCGTTGTAAACATATTATTGCAACAATTTCTGATCGTTGATCGGTCGGTCGATGTGGGAAGTACCATGTGGACAAAGCTCAATATCAACAAAATATCTTATACCATCTCTGAATTATGTCATCCGCTTAATTATCTAAAGTGTAACAAACTGATGGCTTTATCAATTAAGGTAACGCTGTACAATGTACAATCCATTAGACTATTATTTTGCTTTTACACGCTATCAGCCAGGTCTATGGCCAATGTTCCTATATATATATATATATGGCCTCCTCCTCTTTTGCCTCAACCTCCATCACGAGCTGCTAGCTGCCACAATAACTCCACCAATCTTTAAAACAACATTACCAATAAACTAACACGCGAAAATTACATATCTTCTATGGAATGCTTAAGACGTTGTACTTATAATTTGAAAAGATTGCATCTCTTTGACTTTGTAGATCATGGCACCAATCCCTCTCTGTCACAACATGATATTGTCATTACATATGCACAAGGTGATATATACCTCAGTCATTGCCAATCTTGACTATCTAAATTGGCATTTGCAAGATCAATTGATCATCAATAGATTGCTCTCACTTTCTCTCTATCCGAGTTCTTGGCCGAACCCTAAAGTGTAAAGCTGTGAGATAGAACATAGATTAGACCTCACAACATTTATAACCATCCGAGTAATTAAATTTTGAGCTTGGACAACATTAAATGCATGGAACTCATGATTTCATATATATTTATTTCTCTCACAGTACTCTAGGTCTTAGAATTCAATTGAAATCTCTATCCGTGGTAGGGGACCTCACTTTTTTTCACTCCTCTAGCATAGGTACTATTAAATATCAATAATACAATAAGATACAAACTGTATATCAATGAGCTGAAGCCAAACAACAGCTAGAGTAATGATTTATATAAGTTTCAAATATACAAACTATATCGTGTAGTCAATTGTTTTTTTTTAAAAAAAAAAAAAAAAAAAGAAGTAAACTAGTCTACCATGAAAAAATGTCAAAAAAAATTACTTTTTCTAATGAGATTTACTTTTTTTACAAAAAAAAACCTATACGAGACTTGCATACTTTAATCTTATATATAGTGTTACTCGTGCTTTTACCCGTCACTAGTGTTAACAATTCTTCTCTAATTTCTGGGTAGGAAAATAATTTTATGTCCCCTTAATTTGCCTCCTTAATTTGACCGCTCATATATTTTATTTTATTTTTAATAGTTTTTTCACTTAATGATTAAGAAAGTATCTATTAGTACTGTATTATTTTTTTAAAAAAAAATTTTAAAATAAAAAGTAAAAAGAAAAGTGCAATTTGAACTAAGGGTACACCAAGTGAGCAAAGAGAAATGATAGAACCACCGAGAATGTGTACATAAATTTTATACTAAATTTTTTAGAAAAAAATTAAAACTTGTTTCTTTTATTTAATGATTAAGAATTTTTTTTTAAAAAAATTTTGTGGGTTTTTTTTTTTAATTTTACAAAATGTTTAAATGGATTTAAAAAATGTTTGAAAAAAATACAAATAAAAAAAATTATTTACACTATCCTATAGACAAAATGCATGTGTGAGATCTTCTGTACATGCCCTAGCTAGCACCCCTCAGTGAGCAAATTGAGGGTATGTTATCTCATATATACTTACTTATTGTGTTGCAAACTCATCATCTAGAACATAGGCTTTACAAATCTGGGCAAGGCAAGAGTACAACAATCTATTATATATATATATATATATATATATATATTAATATTACTAGCTTGAACAGTTCATGAGACGATATAATAATCATTTTCTGTAGGTCTTTCTATTCTTTCTGTTTCAGGCAGCTTTCAGTTGGGTGATAAAGTAGATATAATTGTGAAAATCAATGAAGAAAGCTGGATTTTTTACTAATTCTGCGATGCTTTGTTAGTTCCTTCTTTTTTGGAATTTTGAATTTTCTATAGATTGCGAAGCTCGATGATCGATGAGAGGGAAGAACTTCCCCATTAAAAAGGTAATTCAATGCCTACTTTTTTATTATTATTTTTTCAATTCTTTTAAAATAATTATGGAACCAGACATATCCAAAGGTTTCTGACTGTGGTTCGTGTTCTACGTGTGCCTGTATGGATAAGACTGTTGCAGGTGGGAAGAGTACTTTCCTTGTTTGTATCTAACTGTCAAGCAGGAAACACGTGACGATCGAGCCTACCCAATAGAATCAAATATCCACCAAGCATGACTCTGCATGAAGATTGAAGAAAAAATGACATGTGAAACCAGCCTACCCCCAAAGAATCGATCTTTACATGAAAATGAAAAAAAGGCAAAATTTAAAAAAAAAAAAAAATAGAAAAATAATATTTGTAGATATATAAATTTAACATGATACTTTTCTTTGAAAGCAGATAAATCTAAAATTCATATAAAAATTATTTTTTTAATAATAAATATTAAAACAGTATGTGTAGTGTTACTGAAAAAACAAAGAGATATTATATATATACATATAGGCCAGGACAGCGCTATGGACACTGATACATAACAAATAAAAGTAAATCGATAATTGTAAAAGTATTTTTTTCTTTTTTTCTTTTATTTTAATCATTTTTCACATAATTTTAAATATTTTTAAAAATATATAAAAAAATTCAATCGGTCATCTTTATTGATTTAATTAACCTTTTACATATAGATGTGTATATATATATATATAAACACATTTTCTTTTCATGAACTGAATCTGCTTGGCGTTGTAAACCCTAGCAGACACACATTTGCTAGCTTGACCTAGAGGCCGTATATATTTTCAGGTAATAAAATAAATATAGCCACTGTAATTTGTAGTAGATAATCGTAAGAGAGATAGATAATTAGATATTAGTGTACGTTTTCGTGTGACTGACTGAACCTAAAAGTAAACGGAGGGAGCAGGCCGGGCACAGTTATACCAACCACAAGAGAGATGATGCGGTTTACATTACATACGCATATATATATGTAAGTTCTACCTGAAAGTCAAAACTCCAGCGAGAAAAGTAGAAGTCACTCTTTTATATGGCCATTTGCTCCTTAATTTATCCATTCAAGGTCGTCGTTGCTTTGAAAACACTCTATCTTCTCTCTCTCTCTCTCTCTCGTACTTTGTTTGTCAGCTCCTCGCCTCTTGCTCCAATCTCCATCTTCTCTGTGATTAGTTGTTTGATAGGGTTACAATGAGGAAACCCTGTTGTGAGAAGGAAGGGAAAAACAAAGGAGCATGGTCCAAGCAAGAAGACCAGAAGCTCATTGATTACATCCGCAAACATGGAGAAGGTTGCTGGCGCTCGCTTCCTGATGCTGCAGGTATTTATTTATATTTGTCTTCTAAAACAATTAGATGCATGTGTGGAGAGAAGAGACCCAAATATTTCTTAATTTTCTTCTTGATCTTCTTATATATTCTTGTGCCCTTTTTTGAGGACTTCTGATTAAGTATATATTAATGATGCCTTGTGGTGTTCCTTTATCAGGCTTGCTTCGTTGTGGTAAAAGTTGTCGATTAAGATGGGTAAATTATCTAAGGCCAGACCTTAAACGAGGCAACTTTGGAGAAGATGAAGAGGACCTTATCATCAAGCTCCATGCACTCCTTGGAAACAGGTTCAGACATCTCATCTCAGATTAAGCAACAAAATTCTTGAAAAATGAATTAAAAGCATATATATATTATGGACATACATTGATGTTTATTAATTAATGTATAAAATTGGGTTTAATTTAGGTGGTCGTTGATAGCTGGAAGATTGCCGGGCCGTACAGACAATGAAGTGAAGAATCACTGGAACACTCATCTTAAAAGAAGACTGGCTCAGATGGGCATTGATCCCGACAACCATCGCTTGGGTCGACGTCGTGTTACCCGTCCTAGCAAGCTGTTGTTCGTGTCGAATGACCATACATACAACAAAGAAGTGAACTCTCAAGCAGAGGAAATTCCAGTACTCTTGAATTCTGCTACCGACACAGAGATCATCAGCAACAGTACCAACATTAGTATGATTAGCAGCGTACCCGACCTGAATCTTGATCTTACTATTGGCCTTCCATTTATGGAGTCGGTGAATCAAGTTTGTACATGATGAACATTGTCCCCCTTTAATTTTAACTTAGAGAAGAAGTAATGTAGCGGACGACAGTACATTATTTTTACATGTGGTACATTGCTGATCAGGACAGAATCGAAACAACTGAAAGTTTTTGTTTGTCTCAATGTGAAAGAGTTATAATTTCTTTCTGCAAACAGAAACCAATTTTCGATGTTTGCAGCAGATCTTTTAAGCAGGCTACAAATAAAGATCAGCTCAAACCTAGTATATGTAAAGTGTAGTCTGTATTTTGTAGTGGTTATTTCAGCAAAAGTTTTACCGGGGGGGGGGGGGGGGGGGGG